>JABWTJ010001296.1:52492-85932 GCA_016801875.1 Solanum sitiens
CTATGTGTCGGAACGTGACACTCCGATCCCCTAATTCTACCAATTCATCAAGCCTTCTTTTATACCAAGGCATCACCAATCTCATTACTTTAGTTCATCAAGCCTTCTTTTATACCAAGGCATCAGCAATAACAAGGTGAATTAGGGTTTCTTCAAGATTTTGGATTCAAAGCTTCATTAAGCTTATTTTATCACAAACACATAATCACATTCATGAAAGCATAAGATTAAGCATATAGAAGGGTTTACAATACTACCAATACATATAATTCACTATTAAGAGTTTACTACAAATAGTATCAACCATAACCTACCTTCACCAAGGATCCTTGATCAAACAAGCAATCTCTCAAGCTTCTTGGTTCCTCTTGGTTGTCTCTCTCTATAGATCGTTCCTCTCTTCTCCTTGTTCTCTCTATTTTTTCTTCTATCTTCCAAACTCCTCTCTCTTTTTCCCTAATTTTAGCATATAATTATGAAAAACGGTGAGGAAAACCCCCCTAAGTAACTCAAGGTCATCTCCTTTACACCCCCAAGGATTTGAGTTTTTAACATTGACCCACTAAAATTTATAATTATAGCAAGAATAGTCCAAAACTCCCCTTTAAAACTTACCCAGAAAATTTGACCCAGACTGGGATTACGCAACCTGTGACGGTCCGTCGTGCATACGACGGTCCGTCCTGCACTTCCGTCACGACGGACAGAGAATTGCTCTCAGTACCCAATTCTCAAGAGTTGAAGTGTTTTAAAACGGAACCTCACAACGGTCCGTCCTGCAGGTCCGTCACAGACTTCAGAGAATTGCTCTCAGTACCCAATTCTCAAGAGTTGAAGTGTTTTGAAACGGAACCTCACAACGGTCCGTCATGTCTGTGATGGTCCGTCCTGCAGGTCCGTCACAGACTTCAGAGAATTGCTCTCAGTACCCAATTCTCAAGAGTTGAAGTGTTTTGAAACGGAACCTCACAACGGTCCGTCATGTCTGTGACGGTCCGTCCTGCAGGTCCGTCACAGACTTCAGAGAATCGATTTCAGCACTCAAATATAAGAATTCCAAGTGTTTGGAACGAGACACCCTCGACGGTCCGTCGTGCCCATGACGGTCCGTCGTTGGATACGTCGTCTCAGACAGTTTTCCAGAAATAAAATCTGCTGCTCAAAACGACTAAGCAGGTCGTTACACCAGCAGCTGGGGCTTGAGGAGGAGCTTGGTTTCCCCAAGAATTTGCTTCTCCAAATCTCCTTCCTGCGTTTCTTCTTGTGTTCATTTTTCTACACGCACACACAACAACGAGTTAGTTGCTAGAACGACTCAAAATGTCAAAACTGTACATAACACGATAAAGAGTAGACGAAAGGAGGATTCTTAACATCACTAAGTCTCTAAGTCATGGTTGTGGTGCACTTCACAACCATAAGCTAGAAACTATGCAACGTGGTTGTTTTGAGCCTTAGTTCCTTAGTAATTTAACCTCATGCTCTGATACCAAGTTTGTCACACCCGGGTCCTAGACCCTAGATGAGACCAGCGTCATTAACCTCTGAGAGGTCGCAAACAAGCCTCTTCTTAGCTTTCATCACAATCATACAGTTAAATTTAGTGGAAAATTTAAAACTTTACTAAAGTGTACTTAGACTTCACATAATTCTTGCATGAGAATGATATACTAACATCTCAAAATAAACAACCATCTATTAACAGATTGAACAATTAAAATGAAGAATTCATAATATCATTAATGGTTGACAAACCGGCCTTAATACAAAAGCTTGAACAAATGTTTGAAAGGAAACGCTAGGGACTACATCCACTAGCTATGTCTAATCTACTAAAGCTAGAAAATAAAGTGTAGGCATCCTCGAACTCAAGAGGACCTACCAAAGTCTGGAGGTACTAGTCTAAACAGCTTCAACTGATCTTCAATCTTCTTCAAGGACCTGCACCTATAAAAATAATAATTGTATATGGGTTAGTACACACTTGTACTAAGTATGGGTGTATGCACATATACACATAAGGACTATGCATGATCAAGGAAATCCCTTCCTATGTAAACATGCCATTTTTGGAAAGTGAAGTAACTTCACTTCCTAATTCGTTTTTTTTATGAATCATGCTATGAATATGACATATTTGCATGCATTTAAAGCACACAACTCATTTTCTATATGAACATAAGACCTTGGAGTCATGAACATAATTTTAGAACAACTCAAGCAATATTTAATATTTTTGCTCCCCTTAGGCCGAGAGCTCCCTCTCCCAGACTTTGTTTATTTTTCTGTCTTTTCTTCTATATGTTGTGTAGTTCAATGATATCCTTTGATCCTATGTTTTACTTACGAGTGCAATGATTCATTGTAGTCCCATTGCTACAATGAATCAAGTAAGTAATCCAAAAGACTAAGGAAATTATTTGACTACCCTACTCACAAGTTGTTCTTGCCAAAAAAAAGAAAGAGCTTCGCTCGGTTGGCCTTCCTACGCTGACGAATGTTCCATTATTGTTAAATTGGGCATGAAGTATTTATAGGCCAATCTATATTGGCTATGCCCATTCTTTGATCATTTGCATAATATAAAGATGCTGGGGCATATATTCATACTCCAATTGATGAGTCATTATGTTTTTCTCCCTTTATTGGCATAAACCAATAACTGTTAAAACTTCATTCTTATCAAACACTGATGATTTGATATTCTTATGCTTTTGCTTACTTAGTTGACTTTGAACTTACATTTCTTGTTCTTTTATATCATGTTCACATTGAACATGCTAGGTTCACTTAGGATATTCTTTTAAGACTTCCATTGGGATCTTTCGGTACAATGACTAAGAATGACTTACATTATTACTTAGTGTAACCTCACCCTTTGGTCATCCTATCCGAACACCCCTCATCTTCCTAGTTCTTTCTTTCTTTCTTTCTTACTTTCTTAAAGAAATCTTTAGAATTTAACCGACATAGATCATGTGAGCTAACATGAAATATAGTGTCTTCCACACACTAAAAGAGGTGGTTCACCGACCAAAGTAAAACCGAATACTTCCTAGCTTTCTTAGGTAGATCCACAAGCTAGTAACTTATGCTGGCGACAGAGTTCAAAGACTAGGAGAATTTGGAGACCCTTATCCACCTTGGTGGTAGTCTCATCTCATGAGGCTTACATGTGTTTGCACAAGCTCATTAATAGTCTATCAGTGCTTAGCTCAATTTATTATACTTTACAACTTTTAGAGTTGACTCAGACACTATGGAAGCTTTCTTCTAGTATGAGGTATGCTTATCTCAATGGATGACTTGTCATCCCTTTCTATACTCGATGAATGTGAACTTAAATCTTACATTATAATCATGGTGTGAATGAGACTTGTCTCACGATTTCTAACACCGTCTTATGTGAGTATCTTTAACATAAATTTTTAGGTGCAAGTGAGACTTGTCTCACTTTCTTTAACACCCCATTCTAGGTCAATTTCATAACTCATATGCTTTTAGTTATTTCATTAATCACCTTATCATGTTCAATGTTATTTGGTAGTCTTGTACGATTATTTATGAAAGTTATAAGAACTTATTCAATATGCTACTATGTTCACAAGTTCATTTAGATAGGGTATGTTGTGACTTGTCCCAATCATTGGCATACCCTAGGTTATGAATTCATTGAGTTACATCATGTCAAGTCAATATTTAACATGTATTTGTCCTTAGAAGAAACATCATAATTTACATTGGCCATATAAGATTGGTATGACTTAATCATTGGCCAATTCTATTACATATTTTGGAAATAATGTTGCTCGCCAATTTATTGGCATAAACAAAACTTTATCTAAACACTTGTAATGATATTATCACTAGCCAAGTCAATTAACTTCATGTATATACTATAGTAGTCTCATCATTTTAAGAAAGCCAACTTTAACATTGGATTAGCTTATAACAACAATGCAGTGCTTAGTTTGGCCAAGCTATAAAGTTGATTTAGCATTGAAGATTCATTAACTAGCTTTGATTCTCATTCTTATTTCTTCTTTGAAACATTGCATTCCAAACACTTACAAACATATCTACTGTACACAAACACATTAATCGAAACCTTCATTCCTTTCAACAGTAAATTGAATTTTATACACAACTTATAACAATTTCATCTTCTCGAACACAATTAGGCATTACAACATTTCTTATCTCATGTAAATGATACTCTAATTATACGGATCTAACCTATAGGTCTCATTTGACATTATGAAATCACAGAAACCTACACATAATGATCAGTTAGCACCACATACCAACAACATGCTCGATATTTGCATTATACATACTACTAGAATTTAAATTTGGTAAGGGTCTCGAGTTTGACCATGAATTTAAATTAAGGAATTAAGCTGTTTATTTAATTAATTATGTGACCTAGGGTAATTACTAATGTACCCCTATGCCACTAGGTCCATAACCAACCCCTTTGGACCATCCTATGTTAGGTACTACGATGTTTCTTTAGTTAGCTACTCGGCTAGTGTAACCCGATTAGGTCTTAGGATTTCGGGCACACTAGTTAGTTCATTTTAGTTAGTCCAAGGTTAGTTAGCTATGTAGGTAAGTTAGTTAGAGCCTAGGATTGGTTAAGAAGCTCGGCCCCATGTGTCTTGACCCGACGCATGCCGTCCCCCTAACCGCCCTAACCGAATTGGTTGGGCTCCGGTAGCACATGTGCTTGCACATGTGTTGTCGTGCACTTTCCTTACCGTGCAATCTGTATTTGCACTTGGAAAGTTCAGTTCTTGTCCTAAGAATCCTCACTGTGTCCTTGGGCACTGCTTAATCTTCATGATCATTTTAAATGATCATGTGCTATGGTACCTAGGCTTGACACTTGGATGCCTCGTACCTAATGTGTGTAAGCAAAGAAATTAAGAATTTTAGCTTAGGGTCTTCATTGTAGGTACAATTCCTAAACAACCTTGGATTGAAGAATTTGAACATCAAAGTGTATTTTAAGTTACTCTTTAATACAGAGAAACTGGCTAACACCCTTTAGCCAATATTTTTTAACATGCCCAATATTACTCAATATTGGGCATTGGGATGCCTATGTACCCCAATACATATTCTTAAAACCTAATAGACTCTTCACTAGACAAGTACATTTTCTGGAATGTTACACAATACCTTGGGAGTTCAGTGTTTTGGAGTCAAATTGGTTCAATGTAAGGATAAAGTAGTTTAGTGTAAAAATTTGGGTACTTCACTGTAAAGTGCATCTTTATGTAAAAATTATGGAAATCCTTCTCTAAGTGTTAAATTATGTTACTTATGTTGTTTTGCTTCTAAATTCATAAATGTTCTACTTATTTGGCATGAAAGTCTATTTATAATAAAATATCCCCTTTTAGATGATTTTTGTATATGTCATACTTAGTACATTGTTTTGTACTACCCCATACTTTTTTATACTCTATAAGTATAGGTTCTGGAAGCAAGGTTGAAGGCTAGAAGGCAAAGCTTGGGAAATTTTCTCTCAAGACAAAGTATGTCCTCATATTTTTGAGGGCATCATTTCTATCTTTTTAGTTTATTTATGTTAAGACTTAATATGTATTTCTTTTAATGTAAAGGGCCGTGTCCCTAATATATTATGTCGTGTCTTTAAGTTTGGCTTGTGACGATGAAATTTTCTAGTGTTTATGAAAGATTTCCTTTTATTAATTTATTCGTGAAAAATTTTAAATTCCGCACTATTTTTCATGTCTTATGTAATGAACGATAGTTAAAGGGCTTGTACAAGACCCGAAAGGGTCAAGTATGCCCTGTCATGACCCAAGGGTTCTCCCTAACTTCTAGGGGGTACTTCCGTGTCGTGACAATTGATTTAGGTTCTTCTAGCTTATAGACTTGATAGAGTGATGTTTATGTTGTGATCTATGTTCTAGGGTGGATGAATCATGATTTAGCTATGATGTTATATCTCTTTAGCTATTGCCCTAAATGTATATTATTTATACAATATGATTGATGAACAAGACTAGGTAAATTAGTTGATGAGCTATAACTCTCTACTTTCTAGTATATATGTGATATATTGTATTAGGTTGTAGTATGATCTTGTAGCGACTTGTACATGGTTTCTTGCATGATTAAATGTGTATTTAGCTTCTGCCTTATAATGTATTGATTATGAAAAAGGTGTATTGATGAATGATTATCAAAGGTTGATGAATTGGTAAGAATGACTTTTCCTCTCTACTTTTCTATATTATTGTAGTTGATGAAACCATGAATGGCATTGTGTAGTATAGTCCACTTATGGCGGCGTTGTTTACATTATTGTCAATATATATGTGTTGACTATGGCCTTTAAGGGAAATTGATTTATATATGAGTGTGTGGTTATGATGATCACTTTATGTGTAACTTGTGCCTAGTCTTCTACTCTAGTTATGAATCTAGGTGGTCTTGCTAATGTCATTAGCATGTAAAAGGTTATGTCTACTTGCTTCCTATGATGAGGTCCTATAAGGTTATATGTTATGTAATGCTAATATAGGTGCATAATGACTAGAGCTTACTGTAAGATGTTGTAAGTCTTGAAATAAATGAGTATTGTGCTATGCTATTTATTCTATGATGTTGTGTGATGTGTCATTCACTAGGATGACTTGATAGGTGTACTAGTATGATTAAGGGTATGGAATCCTTGTGACACATACGGGGAGAACCCCCTAGATGTAACCGGCGTCATCGTCCTCTTTGAGGACTAAGACTAGCCTCTTAGCATACATCATTGCATTCATAGGTTAAATGCGGAAAATTTTAAAACTTTTCATTACTTTTACGTTAAGGTTTACATAGACCTCTACATATACATAATATATTCGTATCGAGTATACATAGACCCTTCGTATAAGAAGATTACATAGTCTTCTACTTTTATTGCACATAAGTACATATATAAGATATAACATTGTCTTTAAAAAGTATCTCATCTCATAACCATCTAACAAGATTATCAGAATTTGGGCATAGCCCATACATCAATGTAAAAAAGCCACATATAGGCTATAGAATCTATACTCAAATGAAAAGAGAAAGAACATAAGAGTCTTAAAACTAAAACAACTTCATAAGCTTGATATTGGCGTCGCCCTCGGAAAGTGAGGACCTACCAACTTGGATAATAGAGAAATTCCATGTTTTCTTCAAGGTTGTCTGAAAAATCCTTCAACGACCGAAACCTAAAAACGTTTGGGAAAAAGGGAGAAATGAGGTTAGTACACCACTTGTACTATGTATGTGACTATATGCATATATAAGAACAAATCATGCTAAAAAGGGCCATTTCATTAAAACATGCTATTTTACCTTTTCAAAGCCTTAAGCATATTCAAGATAACCATACCAATATGCAAAGCATGTTCGTTAAGTCAAAGCAAATAACATGCATATCAACATACTTGAACCCATAATATAATACAACCCTATTATCAAGTACTAACATCACAAGCATGAATAAGAGTTTATTATGTCATAATAAAGCAAAAAAATCATCCATGATCCGTCATTAGGTCAACAAGTGCAATGGCCAAGCAATACCCATGAACCTTACTCAATTAAGTAACTAAACAAGAACCATGAATAATATCCAACTTCACATAGTACATCACTTAAGACTACATATTATCATACTTTAACCATAGACACCAAATCCATGTTCATAAAAGCAACAAACATAACATAATGTTACTTACATATGAGATCATCGTATTATTATCATTTACATTGATTAACATATGCATACATAAGAACTCCCTCCTAAGACTTCCCTCAAGGCTAACTAGTGCAATGTATAAGTAGAGTCCCATACCCCTACCTAGATTAAGCTAAACTCCTTAGGTCATCCTAGTTAGAGTTCATTCATAATTTCATTTTACCTTTTGGGAACATCTTGCTTTAACCGACATAGACCACATGAGCTAATGTGGAATCCGGTGTCATGGAACCCTACACCGAAAGAAGGTGGACTACATGCCAAGGTAGTACCTAATACATGAACATAGCAACTACGTGGATCAACTAGCTAGTATTCCTATGGGGGCAACATAGTTCAAGAACTAAGAGATATAATTGGGACCCTCTTTATGCTACATGCATTATAGTCTCCAATCTTAAGAGTAAATTATTGATCCTACCTTCCCTATGTGTGAAGGGACACTCCTCACTCTATTTCACTCGGTACTAAGATAAAGTCCCTTTTTTAAATAAATTTAAGCCTTTATTATCAATCATAGATTATTTTAGGTCATAAGGTCTATCCCTTGTATAATCATCATCATCATAGCTCAATAAGAATTGCATGAGTATAGTCCTTTCATTACAAATCACTTTGGAGGAACCCTTGGGGAAAGAAGTCCCAAAGGTGAAATAGATCACATAAATTAATCTTTGATGAATATTGATGGAGAAATTCGTCCATTTACATACCTTGAACCCTCCCTTATCTTAGTATTCAATGGAGTTCTTTAAATAGAGAGAGAAAAAGAGAGAAGGAAGAGAATTTGGGTTTGTGAGTTATGAGAGCTTAGGTTAGTCTAATGGGGTTGGGGTCTTTATATGGGGTGTTACTTAACTTAGTTAGACTTCCCTTAACCCCTAACTAACGACCTAACCCCTGAATTAATTAATTGGAACCAATTAAAAAAGTGTAGTAAATTCAGGCCCTCACAGACGAGACCTCGACCAACGGTCCATCTGTGAGTCGACGACCCCTACCCCTTCCGTGCAGTACTTCATCGATGAGTTCATAGACTGGTCCAAATGGACCATTAGCCAAAATTGATAAGTGTTGGTCGACTGATGGCATCGATGCCCCATCGATCAACACACGCCTCGTCGACTCCCCTCGTGAGTGCACACTGCCTAG
This sequence comes from Solanum sitiens, assembly GCA_016801875.1. Lineage (NCBI taxonomy): Eukaryota > Viridiplantae > Streptophyta > Magnoliopsida > Solanales > Solanaceae > Solanum > Solanum sitiens. The sequence continues at coordinate 61,425 of JABWTJ010001296.1, forward strand.
GCAGTGCTGTTGACCCCAAAACAAAAAGGGCCTCCTCAAGGGCCCTTGATTGTTCCTTGGGGAGTCGTACCAAGATTCTTCGACTATGAATCAACCCTAACACAATTTAGACACCCTTCCACCAAATTTCATGAATTTCCAACTTCGAAAAGCTAGTCAAATAGACTAAGGTACGCTAGTACCTCATTGAACTATTTTGCAGATGTCATGGACGTTCTTTAACGTTTTTTGTTTCTAAAACTCCTAAATAACTTATATACATTAAAATAGACCTTAAACAATGTCTAAACCTTTTGACACCTATGGTAGGCTCTAGAACACATCTTAGATTTTTCGAAGTGTTATACCTTGTTTATGCATTGCACATGTGTTCCTTGATAGGATAGTTCCTAGGTTGGTCTTCAAAGTACATGCATTTAATTGTATGAATATGACTTATATTCTATGATGTTAAGTACATGATATGTTGAAGTATGAATGTGCATAGTGTCTTGGTGTGTTTATATGAAAGGATTACTCATATAGTTATGCCTATAGACTTATGCATTTATATATGAACATGTGTGACATTTATGTGTTATGTGAAAGGTTTGCTCACATATAAGTATTCACACACATTTATGAACATCTACTCAATAGAGGGTCCTTGAAAGGTGTGCTCAAGAGTAAGCTAAAACTAGATAGGTGCTTGAATATGCTATAAGCATATGATGAGTAAATATCCTAAGCATGTGTTTTAGCACCGAGTGAACTTTATGAGAGGAGTTAGCTTTCCTTGGAGGAACATTCACAATTTGTTCATTATAGATTGTTGACTTCGCTTAGAGGAATATTCACCTATGGTTCCACATGAGCTGGTGGCTTCCCTTTGAGGAAGGTTCACCCATGTTTTCTCATGAGAGGAGGCTCCAATGTTAAATGAGCATGTAGAGGGTTATGTATATATCTTAGTTCCATAAACTATGCTTTCCACATAGGATCTAGCAAGTTAATTCACTTAGTATTCTAGGATATATGTCAATGTTCTACCTTGGCTAGGTGAGAACACCTTCCATTGGTGTAAGGCTCTACAACACAAAATTCCATGTTTAGCACCCATGGTCTTAATGTCGGTTAAGGCTTAGTTTCCCTACAGTATAACCTAAGAGAATATACTCAGGATAGGTGGAAGTAATGTACCCACCTAGACATTGTACAAGTAGCTCTCTAAGGGACTTGTAGGAAGGTGGTCTAATGTATGTGAATATATTATGGTTATTTTGCATGACATTGTGCTATTGTCTACATGATGTTATGATATGCATAATTATGGTCTTATTGACTATGTGATGAAGGTCTTGCTCGACATGAATCAAGTTGTCTTTACTTACTATGTTGAGTTATGAATTGGATGTTAAGGCTTGTGGTCTCATGATATGTTTACTAAGTATGTGTGAGGTTATGGGGATTCACATTTATATTGAACTAGTGGAAATATATTGGGGTCATGAGTAAGGTCTTATAATGTATTATGTGAAGTGAAGTAAATAGATGTGCAAGTTGATGTAGCTTACTGTAAATCCATTAGAGTCTTGACTTATGTATGTCTATGATGCATTATACTTCTATCATGATATGTGTTGGCTTATGTAGGTTGTATGTATGCTTGTTTTGTGGCCCTAAGTTGATGCATTGCACCAAGTATCACTAGTGGGTTAGTTGGGAGGTTAAGAAGTTAAAAGAAAAGATGTTCACTGTAAAGGGAATTAGTCACTGTAAAGTGAAAGGAGCTCAGTGTAAAGTGACCATAAATGTGGCTTAAATTCTATATGTGATTTTATATGATGTTTGGCCTTTGAATATGTCTATATGAAGTATGTGAATGATATAAATTACATTGAATCAAGGTTTTATGAAGTTTTCACAGAAAAACATAATGCATCATTTCAAGTAAAATGTCCCTTTAAAATGCATGTTTTGCATGGTTGCCATACTTAGTGCATTATTGTACTAACTTTAGTGCATTATTGTACTAACTCCATTCTTCCCTAATTTTTACACAAAGTGTATGTTATGGATGCTTAAGGGATTTCCTTAAAATATAAGGAGCTTGATATGTGATTCCCAAGTTCAATGAAAGGAATCCTTAAGTTCAAGGATCTCCTAAGTTATGGTTTATTGTAAAGTGTAGTATTATTGTACTTATGTATTATGTTGTAAGGGCCGTATCCCTAAAGTACTTTTGTTATGTTGAGTCTAAGATGTCAAAAAGAGACTAGAGTCTAAATATGTACTAATGATATTTTATATATATGATGTGAAGTTTCTAGCATATGATGTCCTATAAAAAGTTTTAAATTTTCAGCTAATTTACCTATGACAATGCGATGAATGATAATTATGATCTTGTATAAGACCTCCAAGATATCATGTACGCCATGTTAATTCTAGGGCCTGCTCCCCGGATGTGACATCCTCGGTCGTGACATCTCATCTAATATAGTGCTACTACCCAAGCATATCCACCCGCTGCATTGCTTTTGTTTTTATATAGTCATTCATTCACATAGGTGCATTAGAGAGGGTACAATCTCTAAGCTCTACAAACTCATAATACCATTTCCATTAATTGGTCCCCTAGTGCTGCCAATCAAGGTCTATTAGGATAGCTCCTATAACTTTCTTAGAGATGGTTTCATGATGTTCCACACAACCTATCCCTAAGTCCATCATTCCACTCAAGAAAGTACCATTATGGCCTTGCACTTGAAGTCTTCTATTAACCTTTTTTTCATATTCAAGGTTTCACATTCTTATCCTTCTTTTCATATTCAAGCTTCTACATTAGCCTTTCATAGAAGGGATCCTACTATAGGTCTACCCATCATAGACTTTTATTATTTCATTCACATGCATGACAAGGGTGCCTAAGCCCACCAAGTTAAGATATCACATTCACATAACTTTAATACATCAAGGAGAAGGCACCTAAGTCTACCAAATCCAAGAGTTCAAAATCTATAAGCTGTCATGTATCAAGAAAAAAGATCTAACTCTACTAATCAAGACAATATAATCATACTATCATTTAGAGAGATCATATTTTCATCTCGTACATGCATATACACGATATCCTCCTTCACATTATTCACCTATACAAGCTATATGATGATACTACAATTAACATAATAATGCAGACGAGGACATGTTCATAGCATATATAATAATTAAACATCGCCACCATAAGTGGAACATACCAATCAATAGAAATTCAATATCAATTATGTAGTATACAAAGGAATTAGGTCAATTCACCACCTTCCAATAGACATCATCACCATTCTTTAACCTTTTCATCCAATTCACATAACAAGAAGTCTTACCAATGATAATATACATAAGACTAAGTCAAAAATCAATCCATAGCAATTATCCAAAAACATTCAATATAAATATCACTACTATAAGACATTTTGTGAACGATTCTACACAATCAATACATAATTCAATATCTGTAACGACCTGCTTAGTCATTTTGAGCAGCAGATTTTATTTCTGGAAAAACTGTCTGAGACGATGTATCCAACGACGGACCGTCATGGGCACGACGGACCGTCGAGGGTGTCTCGTTCCAAACACTTGGAATTCTTATATTTGAGTGCTGAAATCGACTCTCTGAACTCTGTGATGGACCTGCAGGACGGACCGTCACAGACATGATGGACCGTTGTGAGGTTCCGTTTCAAAACACTTCAACTCTTGAGAATTGGGTACTGAGAGCAATTCTCTGTCCGTCGTGACGGAAGTGAAGGACGGACCGTCGTAGGCCCGACGGACCGTCTCAGACTCATCAAGGAAATTGAGTCTCTGAAGGTTGTGACGAACCTGCAGGACGGACCGTCGCAGGCACGACGGGCCGTCATAGGTTGCGTAATCCCAGTCTGGGTCGGATTTCTGGGTAAGTCTTAAAGGGGCGTTTTGGACTATTCCTGCTATAATTATGAATTTCGTGGGTTAATATTAATAACTCAAATTCTTGGGGGTGTAAAGGAGATGACCTTGAGTTACTTAGTGGGTTATTTCCTCATCTTTTATATCTAATTATATGCTAATTAGGGAAAAGAGAGAGGGTTTTTGAAGAAGAAAAATAGAGAGAACAAGGAGAGAAAGAAACGATCGATAGAGAGAGACAACCAAAGAGGAAACAAAAAGCTTTGAGAGATTGCTTGCTTGATCAAGAATCCTTGGTGAAGGTAGGTTATGGTTTTGATACTATTCGTAGTAAACTCCTAATAGTGAATGATATGTATTGGTAGTATTGTAAACCTTTCTATATGCTTAATTGTATGCTTGCATGAATGTGATTATGTGATTGTGACAAAATAAGCATAATGAAGCTTTTGAATCCAAAATCTTGAAGAACCCTAATTCACCTTGTTATTGATGATGCCTTGGTATAAAAGAAGGCTTGATTAATTGATAGAATGATGTTAGTGGATCAGGTGTCACGAACCGACACGTAGAATTAGGGGATCGGAGTGTCACGTACCGACACATAGTATTAGGGGATCGGGTGTCACGAACCGACACGTAGAATTAGGGGATCGGAGTGTCACAAACCGACACGTAGAATTAGGGGATCGGAGTGTCACGTACCGACACATAGTAGTAGGGGATCGGAGTGTCACGTACCGACACAAGAGGAAGAAAGATAATGAATCTTGAGAGATGTTAAAATACTCAATGCAATGAACCTAATTTCCCAAATGAGTGTGGTATTGAGGCTTGAGTCCTCATGGATGAACTTGGTAGTACTTATTGATGATTATAGTACTTGTTTCTACATGTTGAGTATTGTAGTTGATTTATGATATGAACTGATATATACTGTTTTCTATTTTGAGTTGGCCGATGATACCTACTCAGTACTTGTGTTTTGTACTGACCCCCTACTTGTTGTTTCTTTCTTTGTTATTTGGGGAATGCAGCAAACGTACCGTCGTCTTCAACTCAACAGCAATTCTAGCCAGTCTTCACTACACCGGATTTCAGGGTGAGCTAATGCTTCTAGCTTGGACTGGATCTTCTCTTCAANTAATCTATTTGCATATATTTATATTTATCTAAAATTAATTCTGCAATATGTTTTCTCTTTATATTTTTAGGTAATTTACAATCTTTAGCTAAATGTCCTAACTTACCACAATTGTAACAATTACAATTTGATAAGGCTTTCTTTTGTCTAATAGGTCTTTTTTGCTTATAGTTTTTTACAAAATATCGTTTTCTAGGATTTTTATATTTATATTTAGTTTTTGTTTTTCTATATTTCTTATTTTTTTTATGGTTTTTATAATATTTATCTCTGCAACCAAATTGGGGTGCTATTTTGTTTTTACAGCATGCTAGGTTTTTCATTAATACCTTTTCCATTTTTAATTTTTCTTTTTGATTTTCACATAACTGAATAAACCATTGTTGTAAAAATTTTATTCTAGATCCTAAAGTATCTGTCATTTCTTCATTATTCCAATCTTTTATTATATTGGTACTAAATGGTTCTGGTAATTTTGTGAAATATAGATTTTTTATTTCTTTTGCTTCATCTATATTATATTGTGCTTTATAATAATATTCTTTAAATGCGCATGTATATTCTTCTATGTAACACATATTACATATTGCTAATTTTGACATTAATTGTCTATTTATAATTTTTTGTTTATTTTGTTCTTTTATATCTGTGGTCATACTTCCAAATTCGTTTCTTATAGCTAATTCATATTTTTCTAATATTTCTATATTAGATGTTGTTATTGATCCATCTAGTTTTTTATCACTTCTCAGTGCTGTTTTACTTTCTAATGGTAAATTTTCTATCCATAATTTTGTTGTTCCTATTAAGGTTCTTTCTATATATCCTGGTGTATCCTTTATTGTTATTTTATTATCTACTAATTGTTTAGATAAGTTTCCTATCCATAATAAGATTACCTTATTAATATCTGTAACACAATCTAAATCCAAAAAGTTAATTTGTTCTATAACTGATTTAGGTTTCCATTGTCTATTTAATCTACTATTCCATATTACATTTGTTCTATCTGAGTTTTCATAGTTTTCTGTATAATAAGTTGGTATTGATGTTCTAGGATTATGTCTAGGACTATTATCTGGAGTTTTAACTCTTGATGTTCCTGGTTTATTTACTTTGTTTGTATTTATTTCTAATTTTTTTAATTTATTCGTTTGCTCTAAGATTTCTGTATATGTTTCACTTATATCACTTATTTTTTATTTTTATCATTTGTATCTGATTCATTTGTTTCATCATTTATTTCATTTATTTCATTTATTTCAATATTTTCTTTTTCATTTAGTATTTGTTTCATTTCATTTATTTCATTGGCTAATTCTACTTCTTTTTGTAGTTGTTTTTCTAATTCTACTTCTTTTTGTAGTTGTTTTTCTTTTTGTTTATTTTCATATAGCAATTTTAAATAGGCTAATTCTTTTTCTAATTCTTCTATTTTATTATTTTTAGTTTCTTCAATTTTCTTTATTTCTTGTTTTGCTTCTTTTCGTATTTCTTCAATTTCTTTACTTTTATCTATATCTTCATTTTCTTTTGTTATTCTAATCATTGCTGTTAAACTATCTTCTAATTTTGCTGTTTCTTTTTCTAGCATCAAATATAGTCTATCTCCTATTTTTTTATATCTTCTTCCTAAGTTAGAAAATACTATTTTTATTGTTATTCCTTCGTAATTTTCATAAGTCTTTTCATCTACTGCAAATTCCTCTTTATTCATTATATTCATTGTTATAGTATATATCATGTTGTATTTTATATTCTAAACAATCTATTTTTGTTTTTAGATTAAATAAATTTTTTCTTTGTATAAATATTGATTTACTACATACTCCGGCAAATATATTTTCTATTAATCTTTCTTCGGTAAAGTCATATTCGTTTTTTAATTCATATAACTTTTCTATCAGTTGTTGTTTATATATTCTTTTGTCCATACTATTTTTTAAGAAAATATCTTTTCATAATATTCCTTTTTAATTAAATTTAGTCTTTGTATTTCTTTAGCATTTGTTTCTATATATTCTAAATATTCTTCTTCACGAAGATATATATATTTATTTACATTTTCAATTAATAGTTTTTCTTCTAGATCTATTTTTTCTTTAGTTTCTTTCCATAACCTCAAATATCTATAATTTATCATTGATCTCTATATAATTCTATATCATCATATAAATGATCAATATCAAAATCATCATAAATTATCAGCTCAGACCAACCTACGGTTGTTTCTTCAATTATTTCGTAAGTAATTAATCTATCATAGATTATTCTACGTATATCAGCATCAATATCTTTCAATATGTAAAACAATAATATCATGTAATTATTATCATTATCTAACAAATAAGTAGGCATATTATCATTTTTTCACTAAAGTTTTATTCCTTCTAACCTTTTCATAAATTATACTTATTCATTATGTAGCAATAACAGTATAATATTCATCTCGTCTAGTCACTACTATGGCCTTCTTCTTTAATCAGTTACCCTAACAGCGCCTCAACTCTGTGTACTCCCCTAAACGGCCTCCTTGCCTACCGGTTTCCACCTTAGGATGGCATAGTCTGGGCTTACCTACTCGCAGAATATCTCCATAGCAAACCTTCTAGAGATGACTATTATAACATTATTTACTCATAATAAATACTTATAATCAAGGAAAGATTATCAGGAATAAAATAATTTAGCTACTCATAAATGATTTAGAGTATACCTGTTCTTGTAGATTACTTATCTCCGATTTGTTTTCCATAGCTTATGTTTTTATCTAGCTCTTTTCAATTATCTAACTCTTTTTTCTTATCTAGCTCTGATACCAAAGTTAGGGGGAAGCGGATTGCTATGAAGAAGTAGAAATGGAGAGAAGCTGATGATTTTATTTCTGAGGACTGAAGCCTCTATTTATACACAAACTTACATTATTGGCCTAACAGTGGCCGACACTTACTTTTACACTTGGCCTTATAACATTCGGCCGACACAAAACGACAAACTACTTTACTTTACATAATGGCCGTTACTTTATTCTATATGGCCGACACGCTTTTGACTAAAAAACTTTAAACTATTGGCCTTATAATTATGGCCGACATACTTTATATAAAACGATAAAATATCTTGTCTTCTTGCTATCTCCTTTGTCGTCAATAGCTTTATTCAAATAGGACTTCTGGAATAGTTTCATCTCCTTCGTTACATTTTGAACATATATGTTCTGGGTACTTATGTCCTATTATCTTGCAGTATCTTGTTAATAAATCTTCAGAAATAAATCCCTTTTTTAATGCTCTAGTTGTTGGCATAGCTTCTGGTTTAATCAGGGATAATATCCATCTCTGAACTTCTTCCATATCTGATTGCCTAACTTCTCGCGAATTGGCATATATCATTAGATGGTCTCTTGAATAATAGCTCCATATAGCATTACCTTGTAAATAATTATTAGCTAGCTCTTGTATAATAGTTGATAGCCCAATTATTCTTTTATTTGCATAAAAGCTGGGTATCTCAACTTTTGATATCTCTGGCTGTTGCCCTATTTCTTCATGTATTATCATGTCTCTAGTTAGTCCAATCTTGACTACCTGAATCATTGGTTTTATTTCGTTGTAAAGTATCTCAGCTGGTGCTGTATAAAATCGAATGAAGAATAAATTTCCTTTGGTTATCTTTTTGTATATTAAAAATGACTTGTGGACTTCTGGGATTCCACTTATTTCTTCTCCTGTATATGTATAAACTGTACTTAATAATCCATAGTTATAACAAGTTTTAACTAAGTTGGGGTTTGTTTTTGGCTGTGCAATGAGCTTAGTTCTGTTTCGAAAACTAATTCTCTAATTATATAATTTTCTTCTTGTCCTGTATTTATTAATATTTTATATTTTTTATTATCAATTATTCCAGCTATAAAATAATAGTTTATTGTTTCTTCTTCTGTATTTGATATCTCAGGAAAATCATATTTTCTCTTTGATGTACTAGCTTTTGATGAAGTAGTTCTATTTAATATTCTTGGGGTATTTAATCTTTCTTTTACTATTTGTAGATCTTCTTCTATATCCATTTCTTTATAACTATAGTCAGTATTGTCTATAACTTTAATAACCTGATCGAAAGGATTTTCTATTTTTATTCTATCTATTTTATTTTCTGCCATTACTTTATGTTTAGTTGTTAATATATATAAGTTTTTACATCTTGCTGTAAATATTTTACTTCCTGGTTCTAACTCAATTCCTGATAGTTTCCAATATAGAACTAATGATTTATCTATATTTTTATCTGTTAATGCTATTGAATAATTAGCACTTATTATAAATTTAAATTTTTGATATATTAAGTTTCCTTTTATAGCACTTATTACACTTTTTTCTATTGGGTGTATTATTCTATCATCTGCTAAATATATTTCTATAGGTGTATCTATTCCTTCTCTAAAACATGCTTTTATTAGTATCTCTGTTCCTCCTAAATGTACATATTTTATAGGTGTTTTTGCTTTTATATGTTGTATTTCTTGATTTATCATTCTTTTATTTAGTATGGGTATCTGTGCTTTACCTTTGACATATTTACAATCAACAATATGTTCTTTTTGACTAACTACATAATATTCTTCGTTATTCCTTTTAAACCAATTTTTTAAAGTTGGTATTTTTAATACTTTCTGTACACTTAAGTCTAATTCTTTATTTTTTATTTGTTGGAAAATTTTATTATCAAATATTATTTTTTGTTCTACTGATTCTTCATCATTATATTCTTCTTTAGATATTACTCTTATATTTTCTTTAGTCATTTTCTTCGATTTCATTGTTTAATTCCATATCTTCAATTTCATAGTCATTTTCATTTTCTATATCTGAAATTTCATATATACTATCATTATCATCTAATTCATAGTCTAAATAATCTATTTGCATATATTTATATTTATCTAAAATTAATTCTGCAATATGTTTTCTCTTTATATTTTTAGGTAATTTACAATCTTTAGCTAAATGTCCTAACTTACCACAATTGTAACAATTACAATTTGATAAGGCTTTCTTTTGTCTAATAGGTCTTTTTTGCTTATAGTTTTTTACAAAATATCGTTTTCTAGGATTTTTATATTTATATTTAGTTTTTGTTTTTCTATATTTCTTATTTTTTTTATGGTTTTTATAATATTTATCTCTGCAACCAAATTGGGGTGCTATTTTGTTTTTACAGCATGCTAGGTTTTTCATTAATACCTTTTCCATTTTTAATTTTTCTTTTTGATTTTCACATAACTGAATAAACCATTGTTGTAAAAATTTTATTCTAGATCCTAAAGTATCTGTCATTTCTTCATTATTCCAATCTTTTATTATATTGGTACTAAATGGTTCTGGTAATTTTGTGAAATATAGATTTTTTATTTCTTTTGCTTCATCTATATTATATTGTGCTTTATAATAATATTCTTTAAATGCGCATGTATATTCTTCTATGTAACACATATTACATATTGCTAATTTTGACATTAATTGTCTATTTATAATTTTTTGTTTATTTTGTTCTTTTATATCTGTGGTCATACTTCCAAATTCGTTTCTTATAGCTAATTCATATTTTTCTAATATTTCTATATTAGATGTTGTTATTGATCCATCTAGTTTTTTATCACTTCTCAGTGCTGTTTTACTTTCTAATGGTAAATTTTCTATCCATAATTTTGTTGTTCCTATTAAGGTTCTTTCTATATATCCTGGTGTATCCTTTATTGTTATTTTATTATCTACTAATTGTTTAGATAAGTTTCCTATCCATAATAAGATTACCTTATTAATATCTGTAACACAATCTAAATCCAAAAAGTTAATTTGTTCTATAACTGATTTAGGTTTCCATTGTCTATTTAATCTACTATTCCATATTACATTTGTTCTATCTGAGTTTTCATAGTTTTCTGTATAATAAGTTGGTATTGATGTTCTAGGATTATGTCTAGGACTATTATCTGGAGTTTTAACTCTTGATGTTCCTGGTTTATTTACTTTGTTTGTATTTATTTCTAATTTTTTTAATTTATTCGTTTGCTCTAAGATTTCTGTATATGTTTCACTTATATCACTTATTTCGGAATTTTTATCATTTGTATCTGATTCATTTGTTTCATCATTTATTTCATTTATTTCAATATTTTCTTTTTCATTTAGTATTTGTTTCATTTCATTTATTTCATTGGCTAATTCTACTTCTTTTTGTAGTTGTTTTTCTAATTCTACTTCTTTTTGTAGTTGTTTTTCTTTTTGTTTATTTTCATATAGCAATTTTAAATAGGCTAATTCTTTTTCTAATTCTTCTATTTTATTATTTTTAGTTTCTTCAATTTTCTTTATTTCTTGTTTTGCTTCTTTTCGTATTTCTTCAATTTCTTTACTTTTATCTATATCTTCATTTTCTTTTGTTATTCTAATCATTGCTGTTAAACTATCTTCTAATTTTGCTGTTTCTTTTTCTAGCATCAAATATAGTCTATCTCCTATTTTTTTATATCTTCTTCCTAAGTTAGAAAATACTATTTTTATTGTTATTCCTTCGTAATTTTCATAAGTCTTTTCATCTACTGCAAATTCCTCTTTATTCATTATATTCATTGTTATAGTATATATCATGTTGTATTTTATATTCTAAACAATCTATTTTTGTTTTTAGATTAAATAAATTTTTTCTTTGTATAAATATTGATTTACTACATACTCCGGCAAATATATTTTCTATTAATCTTTCTTCGGTAAAGTCATATTCGTTTTTTAATTCATATAACTTTTCTATCAATTGTTGTTTATATATTCTTTTGTCCATACTATTTTTTAAGAAAATATCTTTTCATAATATTCCTTTTTAATTAAATTTAGTCTTTGTATTTCTTTAGCATTTGTTTCTATATATTCTAAATATTCTTCTTCACGAAGATATATATATTTATTTACATTTTCAATTAATAGTTTTTCTTCTAGATCTATTTTTTCTTTAGTTTCTTTCCATAACCTCAAATATCTATAATTTATCATTGATCTCTATATAATTCTATATCATCATATAAATGATCAATATCAAAATCATCATAAATTATCAGCTCAGACCAACCTACGGTTGTTTCTTCAATTATTTCGTAAGTAATTAATCTATCATAGATTATTCTACGTTTATCAGCTTCTCTCCATTTCTACTTCTTCATAGCAATCCGCTTCCCCCCTAACTTTGGTATCAGAGCTAGATAAGAAAAAAGAGTTAGATAATTGAAAAGAGCTAATATAAAATACAACATGATATATACTATAACAATGAATATAATGAATAAAGAGGAATTTGCAGTAGATGAAAAGACTTATGAAAATTATGAAGGAATAACAATAAAAATAGTATTTTCTAACTTAGGAAGAAGATATAAAAAATAGGAGATAGACTATATTTGATGCTAGAAAAAGAAACAGCAAAATTAGAAGATAGTTTAACAGCAATGATTAGAATAACAAAAGAAAATGAAGATATAGATAAAAGTAAAGAAATTGAAGAAATACGAAAAGAAGCAAAACAAGAAATAAAGAAAATTGAAGAAACTAAAAATAATAAAAATAGAAGAATTAGAAAAAGAATTAGCCTATTTAAAATTGCTATATGAAAATAAACAAAAAGAAAAACAACTACAAAAAGAAGTAGAATTAGAAAAACAACTACAAAAAGAAGTAGAATTAGCCAATGAAATAAATGAAATGAAACAAATACTAAATGAAAAAGAAAATATTGAAATAAATGAAATAAATGAAATAAATAATGAAACAAATGAATCAGATACAAATGATAAAAATTCCGAAATAAGTGATATAAGTGAAACATATACAGAAATCTTAGAGCAAACGAATAAATTAAAAAAATTAGAAATAAATACAAACAAAGTAAATAAACCAGGAACATCAAGAGTTAAAACTCCAGAGAATAGTCCTAGACATAATCCTAGAACATCAATACCAACTTATTATACAGAAAACTATGAAAACTCAGATAGAACAAATGTAATATGGAATAGTAGATTAAATAGACAATGGAAACCTAAATCAGTTATAGAACAATTTAACTTTTTGGATTTAGATTGTGTTACAGATATTAATAAGGTAATCTTATTATGGATAGGAAACTTATCTAAACAATTAGTAGATAATAAAATAACAATAAAGGATACACCAGGATATATAGAAAGAACCTTAATAGGAACAACAAAATTATGGATAGAAAATTTACCATTAGAAAGTAAAACAGCACTGAGAAGTGATAAAAAAACTAGATGGATCAATAACAACATCTAATATAGAAATATTAGAAAAATATGAATTAGCTATAAGAAACGAATTTGAAAGTATGACCACAGATATAAAAGAACAAAATAAACAAAAAATTATAAATAGACAATTAATGTCAAAATTAGCAATATGTAATATGTGTTACATAGAAGAATATACATGCGCATTTAAAGAATATTATTATAAAGCACAATATAATATAGATGAAGCAAAAGAAATAAAAAATCTATATTTCACAAAATTACCAGAACCATTTAATACCAATATAATAAAAGATTGGAATAATGAAGAAATGACAGATACTTTAGGATCTAGAATAAAATTTTTACAACAATGGTTTATTCAGTTATGTGAAAATCAAAAAGAAAAATTAAAAATGGAAAAAGTATTAATAAAAAATTTAGCCTGTTGTAAAAACAAAGTAGCACCCCAATTTGGTTGCAGAGATAAATATTATAAAAACCATAGAAAAAATAAAAAAATATAGAAAAACAAAAACTAAATATAAATATAAAAATCCTAGAAAACGATATTTTGTAAAAAACTATAAGCAAAAAAGACCTATTAGACCAAAGAAAACATTGTCAAATTGTAATTGTTACAATTGTGGCAAGTTAGGACATTTAGCTAGAGATTGTAAACTACCTAAAAACATTAAAAGAAAACAAATTGCAGAACTAATTTTAGATGAATATAAATATATGCAAATAGATTATATAGACTATGAATTAGATGATAATGATAGTATATATGAAATTTCAGATATAGAAAATGAAAATGACTATGAAATTGAAGATATGGAATTAAAAAATGAAATCCAAGAAAATGACTGAAGAAAATATAAGAGTAATATCTAAAGAAGAATATCATGATGAAGACTCAGTAGAACAAAAAATAATTTTTGATAATAAAATTTTCCAACAAATAAAAAATAAAGAATTAGACTTAAGTGTACAGAAAGTATTAAAAATACCAACTTTAAAAAATTGGTTTAAAAGGAATAACGAAGAATATTATGTAGTTAGTCAAAAAGAACATATTGTTGATTGTAAATATGTCAAAGGTAAAGCACAGATACCCATACTAAATAAAAGAATGATAAATCAAGAAATACAACATATAAAAGCAAAAACACCTATAAAATATGTACATTGAGGAGGAACAGAGATACTAATAAAAGCATGTTTTAGAGAAGGAATAGATACACCTACAGAAATATATTTAGCAGATGATAGAATAATACACCCAATAGAAAAAAGTGTAATAAGTGCTATAAAAGGAAACTTAATATATCAAAAATTTAAATTTATAATAAGTGCTAATTATTCAATAGCATTAACAGATAAAAATATAGATAAATCATTAGTTCTATATTGGAAACTATCAGGAATTGAGTTAGAACCAGGAAGTAAAATATTTACAGCAAGATGTAAAAACTTATATATATTAACAACTAAACATAAAGTAATGGCAGAAAATAAAATAGATAGAATAAAAATAGAAAATCCTTTCGATCAGGTTATTAAAGTTATAGACAATACTGACTATAGTTATAAAGAAATGGATATAGAAGAAGATCTACAAATAGTAAAAGAAAGATTAAATATCCCAAGAATATTAAATAGAACTACTTCATCAAAAGCTAGTACATCAAAGAGAAAATATATTTTTCCTGAGATATCAAATACAGAAGAAGAAACAATAAACTATTATTTTATAGCTGGAATAATTGATAATAAAAAATATAAAATATTAATAAATACAGGACAAGAAGAAAATTATATAATTAGAGAATTAGTTTTAGAAACAGAACTTACAAAAACAGGACATATATGCCCTGGATTACCTAATGAAATTATAGTATGTGAAGAATTAATAGAAAAAGAAATAATTATAGGAGGAATAAACTTACTAATACCATTTAAAATTTATCAAGGTGAACAGAATATAACTTTAGGACTAAAATGGTTAGAACAATTTATACCATATAAAATAGAAGATAATAAATTAATACTCACATGTCAGAATAAGAAAATTATTATACAAAGAATAAAATAAGAAAAAATGAAAATATATATACTGGCGAAAATTATTGTAGAAGGATATTATAATAGGTATTATACACCTATGATATATACAGGAGCAGAAACTAATATATGTAAATATAATTGCTTACCAGAAGAAAAATGGGAAAAACTTAAAACACCTATGGTAGTAACTGGATTTAACAATGAAAGTAATATGATTTGTTATCAAGCAAAAAATATAAAGATACAAATATGGGATAAAATTTTAATAATAGAAGAAATGTATAGTTTTGATTGTAAAACAAAAGATATATTATTAGGAATGCCTTTCTTAGATAAATTATACCCACATATAATAACTAAAACACATTGGTGGTTTACTACACCATGTGGATATAAAGTAGGAGCAAAAAGAGTAAAAAATAAACAAAGAAAAACAAAAGAATGGATCAAAGGAAGTGAAAAAATAAATCAAGAAATGAAAAATATAAATAAAAAAGAAATCAATCAATTTGAAATTATTATATTTACAATAGATAAAATTAAAATAATAAATGAACAATTGGAACTTTTATATAGTGATAACCCCTTAAAAGGTTGGGAAAAACATAAGACAACAATAAAAATAGAATTAATAGATGAAAATAGTTTAATAACACAAAAATCATTAAAATATAATTTTGATGATTTAAATGAATTCAAAATGCATATAGAAGAATTATTAAAAAACAATTATATACAAGAAACTAATAGTAAACATACAAGCCCCGCATTTATAGTTAATAATCATAATGAACAAAAAAAGAGGCAAAAGTAGAATGGTAATAGATTATCGTAATCTAAATGCCAAAACTAAAACTTATAATTATCCAATACCAAACAAGATATTAAAAATAAGACAAATACAAGGATATAATTATTTTAGTAAATTTGATTGTAAATCAGGTTTTTATCATCTAAAACTAGACGACAAATCAAAACAACTAACTGCATTTACAGTACCGCAAGGATACTATGAATGGAATGTTTTACCATTTGGATACAAAAATGCACCAGGTAGATATCAACATTTTATGGATAGTTATTTTAATCAACTAAAAAATTGTATTGTATATATAGATGATATATTATTATTTACTAGAACACAAGATGATCATATTAAGTTATTAGAAAAATTTATACATATAGTTAAACACTCAGGAATAAATTTAAGTAAAAAGAAATCAGAAATTATGAAATCTCAAATAGAATTTTTAGGAATACAAATAGATAAAAATGGTATAAAAATGCAAACGCATATAATACAGAAAATAATTAATTTAGATGAAAGTATAGATACAAAAAAGAAATTACAATCCTTTTTAGGATTAGTAAACCAAGTACGAGAATATATACCAAAATTAGCAGACTATTTAAAACCACTACATAAAAAACTTAAAAAAGATGTTGAATATTATTTTGATAATAAAGATAAAGAAAATATAAGAAATATTAAAAATTTGTGTAAAAAGTTACCAAAACTTTATTTTCCTGATGAAAATAGAATATTTATTTATATAGTAGAAACAGATTCAAGTGATCACAGTTATGGAGGAGTATTAAAATATAGATACGAAAATGAAAAAATAGAATATCATTGTAGATATTATTCAGGATCTTATACTGAACCACAAATAAAATGGGATATTAATCGTAAAGAGTTATTTGCATTATATAAATGTTTACTAGCATTCGAACCATATATTGTATATAATAAATTTATTGTAAGAACAGATAATACTCAAGTAAAATGGTGGATTACAAGAAAAATAGATGATTCGGTTACAACGAAAGAAATAAGGAGATTGGTATTAAATATATTAATTTTTACATTTACTATTGAGGTAATTAATACTAACAAAAATACTATTGCAGATTATCTCTCCAGAGAAAGATACAATGAAAGAAATCTTATCTATGATGACAAATCTTTGTCAGAAAATAGAAAAGATAGAGAAAGAAGTACATATACTCAAAGAAACAGCTAACAGTCAGCAACATGACTCTAAACATGCGGAGATACGTCGTAAGGCAGACGGTAAACAGCCAGAGCTAAAAGGTGACGTTGAGAAACACCTAAAAACTCAAGATATTAACAAGTTATCAATTGCAGGTACAAGCAAAGGAGTTATGGAAAACCCCATTCCAAAAAATACAAACCTTAACAGTTTATTTACAAAAACATTTATACCAAAAGCCCAGATAATAGATACCCCAACTCCACAAATATCTACATATGCAGCCAGCCTAAATAAAGAGAAAAAAATATACAACCATATTTCCCAGAATTACATCGAAAATGTATATCAGATAATAACCTTTCTAAATTCTAAACCAAGATCTACCACTACAACAGAAAAAACCCAAGATTATTTAACACAAAAATTACAAGGATACAATAAGCTCATTGCATAGCAAAAAACAAACCCCAACTTAGTTAAAACTTGTTATAACTATGGATTATTAAGTACAGTTTATACATATACAGGAGAAGAAATAAGTGGAATCCCAGAAGTCCACAAGTCATATTTAATATACAAAAAGATAACCAAAGGAAATTTATTCTTCATTCGATTTTATACAGCACCAGCTGAGATACTTTACAACGAAATAAAACCAATGATTCAGGTAGTCAAGATTGGACTAACTAGAGACATGATAATACCTGAAGAAATAGGGCAACAGCCAGAGATATCAAAAGTTGAGATACCCAGCTTTTATGCAAATAAAAGAATAATTGGGCTATCAATTATTATACAAGAGCTAGCTAATAATTATTTACAAGGTAATGCTATATGGAGCTATTATTCAAGAGACCATCTAATGATATATGCCAATTCGCGAGAAGTTAGGCAATCAGATATGGAAGAAGTTCAGAAATGGATATTATCCCTGATTAAACCAGAAGCTATGCCAACAACTAGAGCATTAAAAAAGGGATTTATTTCTGAAGATTTATTAACAAGATACTGCAAGATAATAGGACATAAGTACCCAGAACATATATGTTCAAAATGTAACGAAGGAGATGAAACTATTCCAGAAGTCCTATTTGAATAAAGCTATTGACGACAAAGGAGATAGCAAGAAGATAAGATATTTTATCGTTTTATATAAAGTATGTCGGCCATAATTATAAGGCCAATAGTTTAAAGTTTTTTAGTCAAAAGCGTGTCGGCCATATAGAATAAAGTAACGGCCATTATGTAAAGTAAAGTAGTTTGTCGTTTTGTGTCGGCCGAATGTTATAAGGCCAAGTGTAAAAGTAAGTGTCGGCCACTGTTAGGCCAATAATGTAAGTTTGTGTATAAATAGAGGCTTCAGTCCTCAGAAATAAAATCATCAGCTTCTCTCCATTTCTACTTCTTCATAGCAATCCGCTTCCCCCCTAACTTTGGTATCAGAGCATAGGTGAAAACCTGTGTGATGGCTCAGCCATGTATTTGGATCGACCGATGCAAAAGCCACGGTGTTGCATCAGTACATGCGTTTCCCTCGGAGTAAAAAGTACCGTGATGGGCTTGCTCATCGGTAATATAGCTGAGGGGCCTGATGATGGCGAAATTGGTATCAGAGCTAGATAAGAAAAAAGAGTTAGATAATTGAAAAGAGCTAGATAAAAACATAAGCTATGGAAAACAAATCGGAGATAAGTAATCTACAAGAACAGGTATACTCTAAATCATTTATGAGTAGCTAAATTATTTTATTCCTGATAATCTTTCCTTGATTATAAGTATTTATTATGAGTAAATAATGTTATAATAGTCATCTCTAGAAGGTTTGCTATGGAGATATTCTGCGAGTAGGTAAGCCCAGACTATGCCATCCTAAGGTGGAAACCGGTAGGCAAGGAGGCCGTTTAGGGGAGTACACAGAGTTGAGGCGCTGTTAGGGTAACTGATTAAAGAAGAAGGCCATAGTAGTGACTAGACGAGATGAATATTATACTGTTATTGCTACATAATGAATAAGTATAATTTTTTCGCCATCATCAGGCCCCTCAGCTATATTACCGATGAGCAAGCCCATCACGGTACTTTTTACTCCGAGGGAAACGCATGTACTGATGCAACACCGTGGCTTTTGCATCGGTCGATCCAAATACATGGCTGAGCCATCACACAGGTTTTCACCTATGCTCTGATACCAAAGTTAGGGGGGAAGCGGATTGCTATGAAGAAGTAGAAATGGAGAGAAGCTGATGATTTTATTTCTGAGGACTGAAGCCTCTATTTATACACAAACTTACATTATTGGCCTAACAGTGGCCGACACTTACTTTTACACTTGGCCTTATAACATTCGGCCGACACAAAACGACAAACTACTTTACTTTACATAATGGCCGTTACTTTATTCTATATGGCCGACACGCTTTTGACTAAAAAACTTTAAACTATTGGCCTTATAATTATGGCCGACATACTTTATATAAAACGATAAAATATCTTGTCTTCTTGCTATCTCCTTTGTCGTCAATAGCTTTATTCAAATAGGACTTCTGGAATAGTTTCATCTCCTTCGTTACATTTTGAACATATATGTTCTGGGTACTTATGTCCTATTATCTTGCAATATCTTGTTAATAAATCTTCAGAAATAAATCCCTTTTTTAATGCTCTAGTTGTTGGCATAGCTTCTGGTTTAATCAGGGATAATATCCATTTCTGAACTTCTTCCATATCTGATTGCATAAATATAAATATATGCAAATAGATTATTTAGACTATGAATTAGATGATAATGATAGTATATATGAAATTTCAGATATAGAAAATGAAAATGACTATGAAATTGAAGATATGGAATTAAACAATGAAATCGAAGAAAATGACTGAAGAAAATATAAGAGTAATATCTAAAGAAGAATATAATGATGAAGAATCAGTAAAACAAAAAATAATATTTGAAAATAAAATTTTCCAACAAATAAAAAATAAAGAATTAGACTTAAGTGTACAGAAAGTATTAAAAATACCAACTTTAAAAAATTGGTTTAAAAGGAATAACGAAGAATATTATGTAGTTAGTCAAAAAGAACATATTGTTGATTGTAAATATGTCAAAGGTAAAGCACAGATACCCATACTAAATAAAAGAATGATAAATCAAGAAATACAACATATAAAAGCAAAAACACCTATAGAAATATATTTAGCAGATGATAGAATAATACACCCAATAGAAAAAAGTGTAATAAGTGCTATAAAAGGAAACTTAATATATCAAAAATTTAAATTTATAATAAGTGCTAATTATTCAATAGCATTAACAGATAAAAATATAGATAAATCATTAGTTCTATATTGAAAACTATCAGGAATTGAGTTAGAACCAGGAAGTAAAATATTTACAGCAAGATGTAAAAACTTATATATATTAACAACTAAACATAAAGTAATGGCAGAAAATAAAATATATAGAATAAAAATAGAAAATCCTTTCGATCAGGTTATTAAAGTTATAGACAATACTGACTATAGTTATAAAGAAATGGATATAGAAGAAGATCTATAAATAGTAAAAGAAAGATTAAATACCCCAAGAATATTAAATAGAACTACTTCATCAAAAGCTAGTACATCAAAGAGAAATATGATTTTCCTGAGATATCAAATACAGAAGAAGAAACAATAAACTATTATTTTATAGCTGGAATAATAGATAATAAAAAATATAAAATATTAATAAATACAGGACAAGAAGAAAATTATATAATTAGAGAATTAGTTTTAGAAACAGAACTTACAAAAACAGGACATATATGCCCTGGATTACCTAATGAAATTATAGTATGTGAAGAATTAATAGAAAAAGAAATAATTATAGGAGGAATAAACTTACTAATACCATTTAAAATTTATCAAGGTGAACAGAATATAACTTTAGGACTAAAATGGTTAGAACAATTTATACCATATAAAATAGAAGATAATAAATTAATACTCACATGTCAGAATAAGAAAATTATTATACAAAGAATAAAATAAGAAAAAATGAAAATATATATACTGGCGAAAATTATTGTAGAAGGATATTATAATAGGTATTATACACCTATGATAGATACAGGAGCAGAAACTAATATATGTAAATATAATTGCTTACCAGAAGAAAAATGGGAAAAACTTAAAACACCTATGGTAGTAACTGGATTTAACAATGAAAGTAGTATGATTAGTTATCAAGCAAAAAATATAAAGATACAAATATGGGATAAAATTTTAATAATAGAAGAAATGTATAGTTTTGATTGTAAAACAAAAGATATATTATTAGGAATGCCTTTCTTAGATAAATTATACCCACATATAATAACTAAAACACATTGGTGGTTTACTACACCATGTGGATATAAAGTAGGAGCAAAAAGAGTAAAAAATAAACAAAGAAAAATCAAAATTAGAAGACAAAGTTAGGTAGGGGGGAAGCGGATTGCTATGAAGAAGTAGAAATAAAATCATCAGCTTCTCTCCATTTCTACTTCTTCATAGCAATCCGCTTCCCCCTACCCCTTAAAAGGTTGGGAAAAACATAAGACAACAATAAAAATAGAATTAATAGATGAAAATAGTTTAATAACACAAAAACCATTAAAATATAATTTTGATGATTTAAATGAATTCAAAATGCATATAGAAGAATTATTAAAAAACAATTATATACAAGAAACTAATAGTAAACATACAAGCCCCGCATTTATAGTTAATAATCATAATGAACAAAAAAGAGGCAAAAGTAGAATGGTAATAGATTATCGTAATCTAAATGCCAAAACTAAAACTTATAATTATCCAATACCAAACAAGATATTAAAAATAAGACAAAATACAAGGATATAATTATTTTAGTAAATTTGATTGTAAATCAGGTTTTTATCATCTAAAACTAGACGACAAATCAAAAAAACTAACTGCATTTACAGTACCGCAAGGATACTATGAATGGAATGTTTTACCATTTGGATACAAAAATGCACCAGGTAGATATCAACATTTTATGGATAGTTATTTTAATCAACTAGAAAATTGTATTGTATATATAGATGATATATTATTATTTACTAGAACACAAGATGATCATATTAAGTTATTAGAAAAATTTATACATATAGTTAAACACTCAGGAATAAGTTTAAGTAAAAAGAAATCAGAAATTATGAAATCTCAAATAGAATTTTTAGGAATACAAATAGATAAAAATGCTATAAAAATGCAAACGCATATAATACAGAAAATAATTAATTTAGATGAAAGTATAGATACAAAAAAGAAATTACAATCCTTTTTAGGATTAGTAAACCAAGTACGAGAATATATACCAAAATTAGCAGACTATTTAAAACCACTACATAAAAAACTTAAAAAAGATGTTGAATATTATTTTGATAATAAAGATAAAGAAAATATAAGAAATATTAAAAATTTGTGTAAAAAGTTACCAAAACTTTATTTTCCTGATGAAAATAGAATATTTATTTATATAGTAGAAACAGATTCAAGTGATCACAGTTATGGAGGAGTATTAAAATATAGATACGAAAATGAAAAAATAGAATATCATTGTAGATATTATTCAGGATCTTATACTGAACCACAAATAAAATGGGAAATTAATCGTAAAGAGTTATTTGCATTATATAAATGTTTACTAGCATTCGAACCATATATTGTATATAATAAATTTATTGTAAGAACAGATAATACTCAAGTAAAATGGTGGATTACAAGAAAAATAGATGATTCAGTTACAACGAAAGAAATAAGGAGATTGGTATTAAATATATTAAATTTTACATTTACTATTGAGGTAATTAATACTAACAAAAATACTATTGCAGATTATCTCTCCAGAGAAAGATACAATGAAAGAAATCTTATCTATGATGACAAATCTTTGTCAGAAAATAGAAAAGATAGAGAAAGAAGTACATATACTCAAAGAAACAGCTAACAGTCAGCAGCATGACTCTTAAACATGCGGAGATACTTCGTAAGGCAGACGGTAAACAGCCAGAGCTAAAAGGTGACGTTGAGAAACACCTAAAAACTCAAGATATTAACAAGTTATCAATTGCAGGTACAAGCAAAGGAGTTATGGAAAACCCCATTCCAAAAAATACAAACCTTAACAGTTTATTTACAAAACCATTTATACCAAAAGCCCAGATAATAGATACCCCAACTCCACAAATATCTACATATGCAGCCAGCCTAAATAAAGAGAAAAATATATACAACCATATTTCCCAGAATTACATCGAAAATGTATATCAGATAATAACCTTTCTAAATTCTAAACCAAGATCTACCACTACAACAGAAAAAACCCAAGATTATTTAACACAAAAATTACAAGGATACAATAAGCTCATTGCACAGCCAAAAACAAACCCCAACTTAGTTAAAACTTGTTATAACTATGGATTATTAAGTACAGTTTATACATATACAGGAGAAGAAATAAGTGGAATCCCAGAAGTCCACAAGTCATTTTTAATATACAAAAAGATAACCAAAGGAAATTTATTCTTCATTCGATTTTATACAGCACCAGCTGAGATACTTTACAACGAAATAAAACCAATGATTCAGGTAGTCAAGATTGGACTAACTAGAGACATGATAATACCTGAAGAAATAGGGCAACAGCCAGAGATATCAAAAGTTGAGATACCCAGCTTTTATGCAAATAAAAGAATAATTGGGCTATCAACTATTATACAAGAGCTAGCTAATAATTATTTACAAGGTAATGCTATATGGAGCTATTATTCAAGAGACCATCTAATGATATATGCCAATTCGCAAGAAGTTAGGCAATCAGTTATGGAAGAAGTTCAGAAATGGATATTATCCCTGATTAAACCAGAAGCTATGCCAACAACTAGAGCATTAAAAAGGGATTTATTTCTGAAGATTTATTAACAAGATACTGCAAGATAATAGGACATAAGTACCCAGAACATATATGTTCAAAATGTAACGAAGGAGATGAAACTATTCCAGAAGTCCTATTTGAATAAAGCT
>JABWTJ010001297.1:0-64324 GCA_016801875.1 Solanum sitiens
TAAAACCTTACACCGAAGGAAGGTAGTATACCGACCAATGTAAAACCAAACATAAACGTAGCTTTATAGGTGGATCCACTAGCTAGTCTTACTATGAGGGCAACATAGTTCAAGAACTAAGAGATAGTACATTCCCTCTTCATATCACTTGGTAATTGGGGCCTCCTCTTATGGGAATCTATTAGATGAGTATTCCTCTCTGGGAAGTCAACATCTCATGTAGAACTATAGGGTGAATCTTCCTCTTTGGGAAGTCATCACCTCCCATTGTCATGTTTACTCGGTGCTAAGCTAAGTCCTTTTATTGAAATATCTTTAAGTCTTTATTATCAATGATAACTTAGTTTAGGTCATAGGGTCTAGCCCTTGTATAATCATCATCATCATAGCTCAATAAGAATTGCATGAGTATAGTCCTTTCATCATGATTTATATAAGTGAGGTTAATACGTTACATATCACTTCATAGTAAGGCACATTGGTGTACATCACCCTCCTTATCACATTACATCCTAATCAACCTCACAACCATAATAAAGACATTTCAATTCAACATTATACCACCTATAAATCCTAAATAAGACATACTCCAATACAATCATCATCACTTAATCACAATTAATTACAAGTTGAAGTAAGGAATATGAATTACAACACTTACCAAGTTTTCTTCATCATTCATCATCAAAGTCTTACCATAAACCCTTTCTTCAACCCAATTAGGTCACAACATAATCATAATTCAGTGATCAACATGATAACAAGGCTAGAGAGTCACTACACCACAATTCAATATTAAATCAAAGCTTAAGAAAAGATACTTAGGTCAATTCCCATAACCTAGATCACCTCTCAAGAACAAGCATCAAAGATTATAATTAATCATACTTCGTTCATGATTAGTGCAACAACATCATCTAATAGTGATTTAACAAATAATCAAGCCATTTAATCAATCCCAACCTAATTCACATCAAGATAAAACCTAGGGTTAAGCGTTAAGGATCATGTTCTCTTATGTAGATCAAAACATCACCAAATTATCCTAATCAAGTTAAAATACATATTAATCTATTCATATTATCAAATAGAAATCATAAACAATTCAATTTATAATCCTAATTTCGAGATTGAGAAGAACCCACATGAAAACCCACTTTTGAAAACATTTTGAAGGAACCCTTTGAGGAAAGCGGTCTCAAAGGTGAATTAGATATCATACCATAACATTTGATGAAGATTTGTTGGTGAAATAACCCCTTTCCAGCCCCCGAAACCTCCCCCTAGCTTGTCTTCAACGGTGTCTTAAAATAGAGAGAGAAAGAAGAGAGAAGGAAGAGAGTTTATTTTTTGAGTTGTGTTTAGATTAATGAGGGTTGGGGTCTTTACATCGGGGGGTGGGGGTGGGTTAAATTAGCTAATTAATCTTTCTTTAATCCCTAAATAACCCCTAACTCCATTAATTATTTTAATTGAAACTTACGTTAATTGTGCAGAAACTTTGACCCTCACAGACGGAACCCCATCGACGGGCCATCACTGAGTCGACGGTTGGTCCCCCCTCCGTCCTTCACAACCGTCGTATTGTTCTGATACTTGTGCAGGTAAGGGCTTTCTCATATTTTCTAAGATTGGGACGACGTTTGGCATCGGTGCCCCGTCGATCAACACACGAGTCGTTCCTTGGCTTTCGTGGTTTGCAACATTGCCCAGGCAGTGTTGCCTGCTACGTGCTGCGGTCATCATCAAGGGCCCTTGGTTGGTCCTTGGCAAGTCGTACCCAGATGTTTCGACCACGAATCACCTTAAACACATGTTATACACCCTTGCACCTAATTTCATGAATTTTCGACTCCTAAAAGCTAGTCAAATAGGCTAAGGCACACTAGTACCACTTACAACTAGTTTCCGAACGTCATGGACGTTCTAGGACATTTTGGTTCATAAACTTCCTAAATGACCTATTTATTATAGGTCATAATATAGTGGTTAGACCACATGGAACCTATGTTAGGATTTAAGACTCGTCTAAGATTTTCGAAGTGTTATAACTTGAATCTTTGTCAGAGGAGATGGCTAATGTTTCTCATAGATTAAGATATAAGTGTGAATTACTATCCTGGTAAGGCAAATGTAGTAGCGGACGCTCTTAGCAGACTACTATTAGTAGTATAGAACATGCTGAGAAAGAATCAAAGAAAACAGTTAAGGATGTCCACATACATGCTCTCCTAGGAGTTCGTCTTATCCACATATCAGATGGTGGGGTAAGAGTTGAGAATTGGGCAGAATCTTTTTTGGTAGTGGAATTTAAGGAAAAGCAAGACAATGATCCGATATTGCTTGATCTTAACAGAGCAATCCACCATCAAATGGTGTATGATTTCTCCTAAGTGGGAGATGGTGTGGTTCATAATCATGGTCAATTATGTGTTTCTAAGGTTGGTAAGTTGAGATAACAAATTCTGGTTGAAGCCCATAACTATAGATATTTTATGTCACGACCGGAATCTAGATCCGAGATGAGACCCGCGTCGTTGACCTCTCAGAGGTCACAGACAAGCCTACATACGTCATTCTTACTTCATCTAGGTTAATTTTAGCGGAAAATTTGAAACTTTTTGTTTCTTAACATACTTATTAAACATTCTCATCATTACATAATTGTTCACCATCAACCATCTAATATTAAGATCATCAAATGAAAGAAATACTGTAATATAGGAATAAAGATGTACTTGCCAAAATGGCATCAATACAATGTCTGAATAAAGCTGGAAATAAACGCTAGTGGAACATGCTCCACTAGCTCAACTCTAAAAGTAAGCTAGAATATAAATGGAAGCATCCTCGAAAGCATGAGGGCCTACCAACTCCGGATGAATGCTCGACGTCCGGATAGCTTCAGCGTTAACCTGTAGCTCTAGCGTCCACCTGTGCTTGCACCTAAACTTTTAGAGTTGTATAGGGTTAGTACACACTTGTACTAAGTATGGGTATATGCAAGCACACACCAAGGACATGCATGAGAAAAGATAGATCTTTCCTAACAACATGATTATGGAAAGTCAAGTCAGTGGACTTGCCAAATTGAGATTAGGAAAGTGAGTGAACCTTCCAAATTTGGATTGGGAAAGTCATGCCATGAAAGTAACATGCATCATCAAAATTATCATACTGCACACAGCACATAACATCTTACACATAGCACATATCATATTGCATATAGCACATAACATCTTTCATATCATTCATTCATATGCCATGAGACCTTGGAATCATGGACTTAACATTATGACTTTCCAGAATGAGGGCTCAACATATGGGACCTCAACTAGGGAGTCTTCATTAGCAAACACAGAGTCTGCTTCATTCATTCATACGTACTTCATTTCATTTCATTCATAGGCCAATGTAAACACCAACTATACCTAGGGTATAGTTTAAGACTTTCATCGGGTTCGCTGTGCAATGATCAAGAATAACCTAGTGTCATTACATGAGTCTAGCTCACCTCTTGATTATCCTATCCTAACACCTTTGGTATCATTCATTTCATTATGTGCTTCATTTGAGGCTGGCCTCATTCATTCACTGGGAACTTTAACTTTAACCGACATAGATCATGTGAGCATCATGAAATCCAATGTCACCCCCACACCGAAAAAAGGTGGAATCACCGGCCAAAGTGACCCAAAAACATGCTACGTACATGGGAATTTAACCCCGCCAGATCCCTACATTGGCAGTATAGGTTCGAACAGCAGGAGATATAAGGAGACCCATAGCCGGCAAGCCGGACAGTCTCATCTCATGAGAGTTATGTGAACCTCCGCCTTTCCCTAAAGAAGGCATCACCGCTCATAGCTAGTCTATCGGTGCTCAGTATAAAGTTCCATTACATTCAACTCATACATCATGGAACCTGGCTTCTAGTATGAGGACATCATAGCTCATTAGATGATTTCTCATCTCATCATTAGTATTAAATGTGTTAATCGCAATACTTTCATTAGAGTGTTCATAGAGACAGAGCTCTTCATTAACTTTACACTCTCATAGGTGAGTACGTTTTGGTAACATATACTTAAGATCATTTGAGATTGTTCTCATCTTTTACATTAGCCTCATATCATGTTGTCACCACATTCATTAACATTAGCACATTTGCTCTTCATAATTACTCACCCCATTTTACGTGAATGTTCATTTCATCATATGCCAATATACATTGCCATTTGTGTGTTTCACACTCTTACTTAACCCTTCTAGGGTTTCGTCATTTCATTACATAATAATCATTTCATCGTATGCCAATGTACTAGGCTATTTAGTGTGTTTTACACTCATACTTAACCCTTCTAGGGTTACATCCTTTCATTACATACATCTTAGGTTCACTTCTTTAAAACATATGCTAGACTTATGAGTCTATACACACAAGCCATGAGGCTTCATTCATAATTGTTAAGTGATTCATACATTCCTAAGATTATGTAGTACAAGAGCTATGTATCTTGTATATATGCCATGATCTTGATTTCGATCTAAGTAGGTGGCATTATTCTTGGATGTTTTGTTCATGTATGACTTATGTATCAATACGGAAGTTTGGGCAAGGAAACCCAAGTTCGAATCACTTGGATAACATTTACATTTTTCATTGATTTTATTTTTAATCTCCATGATATTGGGACTCTAAATTGAACCCCAACATTAACATTGTATCATTAGTTTTCTACTTGGTTTTCTTCTTAAGTTGGCCGAAAGGTTGTGGGTTCGAACCCCCACAACCCCTTTTTATTTTTCATTGATATCTCATTGCCCAATTTCGCCTAAACCAAGAGGTTGTTGGATCAAACCCCCACAACCTCTTTTATTTATTATTAATTTTCGCTGGGCATTGGGAGGTTGTGTGTTCAAACCCCCACAACCTCCTTATTTAAATTTTAATTTCGCTAGGGGCTGTGAGGTGGTGGGTTCGAACCCCTACAGCCTCCTATTTTATTTTTCTTTAATTAAATTCACTAGGCTAGGCGTTTTGGCAGTGAGGTTGTGGGATTCAGCCCCCACAGCCTCACTTTGTTTTCTTATTTAATTTTGTCATTCTCCTTTCCAACCTTGAGGTCGTGGGTTCGATTCCCATGCCTCACATTTCTTTTCTTTATTTTCTCGTCCTTCACTCGCTACCTGGAGGTCGTGGGTTCGATTCCCACGCCTCCCATTTGTTTATTTTAATTCTTGCTCTCTTCTTACTAACCCATCAGACCCAATTTCGATTCCCCCAGCCCCCTTTTCTTTTTCCTTTCTCGCGAATTCCAGTAGCCAAAGGGTGAGGTCACAGGTTCGAATCCTGGTGGCCTCACCTCTTTAAAATGTATTAATTTCCAGATTTCCAACCTTCTTTTTGAATGAAATTAAGGTACACCAAGCTGGAAATTTATTCATAATTTTTAGCTTTCTTTCATCAATCCTTTTCATGTTAGTTTCTTAGGGCATTTCACCAAGCATTTAGTGCATTGTTAGGTGTAGTTTAGTAGTTACATTAGTCAAGCGTTTTCACTAAAATTAGTAACTTCACACCCCATATGAACATCACATTGTGTACAACTTTAGTACATAAAATACAAGAATTAACATGCCTTTACACATCTCCAAAACAGTGACTACTTCACTGCCACACGTTGCACACACACATCATTTTTTTTGACATGATTTCGTTCAATATAATCAATATTCACAAAATTTCGAACATGCATACTTAAACATAAACATCACGAAAACACATTTCATCCCTACTTTGTACCAGCAAACATACCCAACCTAAAATTCAATGGGAGCTAGTGACAGGGACATGCAACGGGGAACAATCCTAGCTTTCGGAATGAATATCTTGAATCTTAAGGGGTCTCTTGGGAAAGGGACAAAGAGGAAAGAAACCCATACATTAATTGATGTTCAAAGGATGAATTTTCTGCCCAAAACCCTCTCCAAAATCAGTCCAAGCTTCCTCAACGTCCACACCACTCGACGGACAACTTCTCTGTGCATTAACGTTTTTGGTTACTTTGTCTTTTTTGCATTAACGTTTTTGGTTACTTTGTCTTTCTTAAATTTTCATGGGAGTTCTTCAAGTGTGAAGAACTCTTAATATTATTTCTGTTCTTTGTTGTTTTGGCAGAAACCAACGTGAGAGAGGTGATGAAACGTGAGAGAGAGATCGTGAGAGAGTAGTCTAATAATAGGAGTTTTAGTTTGGGAATTAGTCAAAATAGGACTCCTTATTAATTTAAATAAAAACCTGATTTAATTAGCTTAGTGAAAGGACCATTATGCCCTTAAAAATCAGATTATAAACATTAATTAAATCACCAACTTGTTGTTTCCAATGGGGCTCGAACCCGAGTGACACCCTTTCGCAAAAATGGGTCACTTCGGGTCGACCCAACCCGAATTGATTCTTTAATTAAATTAATTAATTAATTAATTAATTAATTCCTTAGGGTAATTACAATATTACCCTTAGCCTGGAAAAGACCATTTTACCCCTGGACCCTCAAAACTCAAGATTTCTTCTTTTTAAGTCCGGTAAAGACTCCTTCAATTAAATCTTCATTTTCGAGAACCCTATGGTTCCAACCTTTCCAAGCTCAATTAACTCCCCAAGTTAGTTGGCTTGGCCGTAGTAAGGGTTCTGAGGTCTGTTTCTACGCGTATCAATCTGTGTGAACCTTGGTCTAATTGGAAGCATTCTTGACACCTTAAGCATTTGTGTTATTCATTTTTTTAGGGTTGTTACATTATCCCCCCCTTAGGAACATTCGTCCCCGAATGACACTACCACTACATATCGTAATGCCAGTCAGATCATAACATAATCACTATGCACAGTCAAGCAATAGCAACAAAATACGGAGAGATAAGGAAACATAGACTTAAGAGTAGGAAGTCTAACCTCAAGAGCTGAAAAGATGAGGGTAGCGGGATCTCATGTCGGCCTCAACCTCCCACGTAGCACCCTCAACAAGATGATTCCTCCACAATACCTTCGCTGTGGCAATCTCCTTGTTCCTCAGCCGCTTGACCTGTCTGACCAAGATCTCAACAGGTACCTCCTCATAAGACAAGTCTTCATCAACCCCCAAACCTTCAACAGGTAGAATCGATGCTGGATCACCTAGGCACTTCTTCAGCATAGAGACATGAAAGACTGGATGAACAGAAGCTAGTTCCGCAGGCAATGCCAACTCATAGGCCACCTCATCCACACACTGTAGGATCTCGTATGGCCTAACATACCTCGGACTCAACTTCCCTTTTCTACCAAATCTCATCACCCCTTTCATAGGTGATATCTTCAAGTAAACCTGGTCACCAACATCAAACTCTAAGGGCCATTTTCTGTTATCTGCATATGACTTCTGTCGACTGTAAGTAGTAGCCAACCTGTCCCTAATCACTCTGACCTTCTCTAAGGCCTCATGAATGATCTCTGGACCCAAAATGGATGACTCTCCAACCTCGAACCACCCAACTGGAGATCTACACCTCCTACCATACAGTACCTTAAACGGTGCCATCCCAATGCTGGAGTGATAGATATTATTATACGAGAACTCTATCAATGGCTGATGGTCATCCCAGCTACCTCTGAAGTCAATCACACACGCTCTCAACATGTCCTCCAATGTCTGGATGGTGCGCTCTGCCTGCCCATCAGTCTGAGCATGAAAGGAAGTACTAAGCTTTACATGCGTGCCCAAGCACTTCTGGAAAGATCTCCAGAAATGTGAAGTAAACTGAGCTCCTCTATCTGAAATGATAGACAAAGGAATCCCATGCCATCTCACAATCTCATCAATATGGATTCTGAAATAATCCTCGGCTCTGTAAGTAGACTTCACAGGGATAAAGTGGGCAGACTTAGTCAATCTGTCCATAATAACCCATATGGAGTCATGCTGCGTCCTAGTCCTCGGAAGACCAACCACGAAGTCCATATTAATGGCCT
Organism: Solanum sitiens; assembly: GCA_016801875.1. Classification (NCBI taxonomy): domain Eukaryota; kingdom Viridiplantae; phylum Streptophyta; class Magnoliopsida; order Solanales; family Solanaceae; genus Solanum; species Solanum sitiens. The sequence goes on from JABWTJ010001297.1 coordinate 8,012, forward strand.
CCCACTTCCAAGTCGGAACTTCAATAATCTGAGTCAGACCGCCAGGCTTAAGATGCTCTCCCTTAACCTGCTGACAATTAGGACACTTGGCCACATATTCTACAATGTCCTTCTTCATGCCGTTCCACTAATAAGTCTGTTTAAGATTATGATACATCTTAGTGGATCCTGGATGTATGGAATATCTGGAACCATGGGCCTCTGCAACAATTCTAGTCCGCAAATCATCCACATCTGGTACACACAGCCTGTCCTGGTACCTAAGTATGCCATAACCTCCCAAAGCGAAAGACTCATTCATCTTCATCAACACTGAGTCCTTCAGCTCCATCAACACAGGATCTAGATGCTGACCCTACTTGACTTCAACTAGGATGAACTGAAACACCACCACTAGCAGAGTCAACCAATCGCACACCCAGTCTGGCCAGTCTGTGTACATCTTTCACCAACTCCTTCTTCTCATCCTCAACGTGGGCTGTACTTCCCATGATCATCCTGCTCAAAGCATCAGCTACAACATTAGCGTTACCTGGATGTTAGTGAGCATTCATGTCATAATCCTTCAACAGCTCTAACCATCTCCGCTGACGTAGATTCAACTCCCTCTGTGTGAACACGTACTGGAGACTCTTGTGGTCTTTGAATACATCCACATGTACTCCATACAAGTAGTGCCCCCACAACTTTAGTACAAACACCACAACTGCCAACTCCAGGTCATGAGTGGGATAATTCTTCTCATGAACCTTGAGCTGTCTGGACGTATAGGCTATCACCTTACCAACCTGCATAAAAACACAACCCAAACCAACCATAGATGCATCACAGTAAACAGTGTAATTCTCACCACACTTAGGCAAAGTAAGCACCGGGGCTGAAGTGAGTTTGTCCTTGAGCTCCTCGAAACTCCTCTCACAAGTCTCCGTCCACTCAAAATTGGCTTTCTTGTTAGTCAAAGCTGTCAATGGGGCAGCAATGGAAGAAAAACCCTCCACAAACTTGCGGTAGTAACCAGCCAATCCCAAAAAGCTACGGATGTCAGTGGGAGTAAGAGGCTTTGGCCAGTTCTTCACAGCCTCAGTCTTCCTAGGATCCACCTCCATGCCCTGACTGGACACAACATGATCTAGGAAGGTCACTGATCTAAGCGAAAATTCACACTTGCTGAATTTGGCATACAACTGATGTTGTCTAAGTACCTGCAAGGTTAGTCTCAAATGATGTTCATGCTCTTCCTTGGTCCTAGAGTAGATGAGAATGTCATCAATGAATACTATGAAGAAAGAGTCAAGGTATTCACGGAAGACTCGGTTCATGATGTCCATAAACGCAGCAGGTGCATTCGTAAGACCAAATGACATGACTAAGAACTCATAGTGACCATAACGGGTACGAAAGGCTGTCTTTGGGATATCTCCATCCCTAACCCTAAGCTGATGATACCTTGAACGAAGGTCAATCTTAGAGAAGAAACTAGACCCTTGGAGCTGGTCGAACAAATCATCTATTCTGGGAAGTGGATACTTATTCTTTATAGTGACTTTGTTGAGCTGCCGATAATCGATACACATTCTAAGGGTTCCATCTTTCTTTTTCACAAACAACACTGGAGAGCCCCAAGGGGATATGCTCGGCTGAATGAAACTCTTGTCAGTGAGATCTTTTAACTGCAGCTTCAACTCTTTGAGTTCAGCTGGAGCGATTCGGTAAGGAGGAATTGAAATTGGTTTAGTATCGGGTTCTAGGTCGATACCAAAATCAATCTCTCGAGGGGGAGGGACTCCAGGCAAATCATCAGGAAATACATCTAGGAACTCATTCAATATAGGCACTGAGTCTATGGAAGGAATGTCATGATCTAAATCATTAACACTCACAAGATGACATAATAACCCCTTGGACGCCATTTTCTTGGCCTTAAGGTTAGGACAACTCGAGTTGTACCCCTCCTAGACTAGCTCCTCTTCATTAGGGAAACGAAATCTCACCACTCTACTACGACAGTCCAAGCAAGTATAACAACTGTGAAGCCAGTCCATGCCAAGAATAACATCAAAATTATACATGGGTAACTCAACCAAGTCTGCACACATAGTCTTACCACTTGTCTCTATTGGGCAATCCTTGTACACTCTATCAGTTCTTACATTTTCTCCTAAAGGTGTACTAACCACTATAGGATCATGCAGAACTTCAGGCAATATCTCAAAAGTGAGAGCAAGCAAAGGAGTTAAAAAGGAAAGCGTAGACCCTGGATCAAGTAAAGCATAAACAGAAGTTGAGAATACTTGCAGCATACCTGTGACCACATAAGCGGACTTCTCCTGCTACTCCCTGCCCTTCAGGGCATAGAACTTGTTCCTCTTAGGAGGCTCGGCTGCTGCTGCACCCTATGGATTAGGCCTAGGCTGAGCATTACCTCCAACATGACCTCTGTCTCTAACCATGTGACCACTCTTACCGCAACAGAAGTAGGTATTAGTGCCCTGTCTGCACTCTCCACTGTGAGCTCGGCCATACTTAGCACAGTTCTTCTTAGGACGCTGCATCTCACCTCCATTGTCCCTCTTGGGCTCAGGTCTGCCTCCTCTAGGTGTTGTACTCCTCTGAGAGTTAGAGTTCCCAGAACTCTGTTGCCCCTTCATAAACCCGAGCTGCTCACGGACGCCAACATTATTTCTGTGGCCTCCATGGCTGGGACCTGCCTGATCTTGAGGCTTAGGCCTCCTAGCATCACAAATACCCCTCTTTTTGTGGCTCTCCTCTACCTGCTTGACATGCACCATCAACCCTGAGAGGTCCATATTATCATGGAACATCGCAGACCGAAACTCCTCCTCCAGATCTCTATTGATTCCTGTGAGGAACCTGCTCATCTCATCCCTACTGTTAGACACAAGGGAAGTAGCATACTTGGAAAATTTAACAAACTTCAGTATTCACCTTATCCTTGCTGTTAGATACTAAGGAAAGTAGCATACCTGGATAGCTTAACAAACTTCACGGAATACTCCCTGACTGTCATAGATCCCTGCTTAAGGTTGATGAACTCCTCAACCTTGGCCTCCCTCATTTCTCTGGGAAAGAGTCTCTCCTGAAAGGCTGTCTTAAACAGCTCCCAAGTGACTGGAACACCGCCCAAAGCTCGGCTATACTGCCACATCTTGCTCCCAGTCTGTGCAACATCCTTGAGCTGATAGGAAGCTAGCTCAGCCTTCTCAGCATCTGTGGCCCCCATAACCACCAGAATCCTATGTACCTCGTCCACAAACTTCTGGGGATCCTCTGAAGTCTTGGACCCTTTGAAAATAGGAGGATTCATCATTGTGAAGTCTCTCAGCCTTGTCAGCCATGCTACGAACCGGTGGGTTCTCCTTCTGAACATCCTGCCGGTTGACCTGGGCAGTCATAGCCTGGGCCTGCATAGTAATGACATGTGCCATATGGGCTAGAGATGCCCTCACCTCAGCAACAGTCAACCCAGCTGGGTTAACTGTTGTATCCACTCCTTCAGCTGGAGCCTGGGGTGGAACCTGATTGTTCCTAACAGCTGCACCTCCTCTCCTCTGACCAATGGTTCTCCTAGTATTCATTCTCTAAAAACAATAAAAATTGATGTTAGACACGCTCATAACACCAAGAAATTAGACATTAGGAAAAGCACGATAAGATCAGAAGAAGGGAAATTTTCCTACGCATCATGCAATCTCTAATCCAGGATAGTGGTGCACTTCACTACCATGACTTAGAAACTACTCAATGTGGTTGATGTGAACTTATTATTTTCGGAATGTAACCTAGTGCTCTGATACCAACTTTGTCACGATCGGAATCTAGATACCAGACGAGACCAGCGTCGTTGATGTCTCAGAGGTCGCAGACAAGCCTACATACGTCATTCTTACTTTATCTAGGTTAATTTTAGCGGAAAATTTGAAACTTTTTGTTTCTTAACATACTTATTAAACATTCTCATCATTACATAATTGTTCACCATCAACCATCTAATATTAAGATCATCAAATAAAAGAAATACTGTAATACAGTAATAAAGATGTACTTGCCAAAATGGCATCAATACAATGTCTGAATAAAACTGGAAAGAAACGCTAGTGGAACATGCTCCACTAGTTCAACTCTAAAACTAAGCTAGAATATAAATGGCAGCATCCTCGAAAGCATGAGGGCCTACCAAGTCCGGATGAATGCTCGACATCCGGATAGCTTCAGCGTCAACCTGTAGCTCTAGCGTCTACCTGTGCCTTCACCTAAAATTTTAGAGTTGTATAGGGTTAGTACACACTTGTACTAAGTATGGGTATATGCAAGCACTCACCAAGGACATGCATGAGAAAAGATAGCTATTTCCTAACAACATGATTATGGAAAGTCAAGTCAGTGGACTTGCCAAATTAAGATTAGAAAAGTGAGTGAACCTTCCAAATTTGGATTAGGAAAGTCATGCCATGAGAGTAACATGCATCATCAAAATTATTATACTGCACACAGCACATAACATCTTACACATAGCACATATCATATTGCATATAGCACATAACATCTTTCATATCATTCATTCATATGCCATGAGACCTTGGAATCATGGACTTAACATTATGACTTTCCAGAATGAGGGCTCAACATATGGGACCTCAACTAGGGAGTCTTCATTAGCAAACACAGAGTCTGCTTCATTCATTCATACGTACTTCATTTCATTTCATTCATAGGCCAGTGTAAACACCAGCTATACCTAGGGTGTAGTTTAAGACTTTTATCGGGTTCGCTGTACAATGATCAAGAATAACCTAGGGTCATTACTTGAGTCTAGCTCACCTCTTGATTATCCTATCCTAACACCTTTGGTATCATTCATTTCATTATGTGCTTCATTTGAGGCTGGCCTCATTCATTCATTGGGAACTTTAATTTTAACCGACATAGATCATGTGAGCATCATGAAATCCAGTGTCTCCCCCACACTGAAAAGAGGTGGAATCACCGGCCAAAGTGACCCAAAAACATGCTAGCGTACATGGGAATTTAACCCCGCCATATCCCTATATTGGCAGTATAGGTTCGAAGACCAGGAGATATAAGAAGACCCAAACCCGCAAGCCGGACAGTCTCATCTCATGAGAGTTACGTGAACCTCCGCCCTTCCCTAAAGAAGGCATCACCGCTCATAGCTTGTTTATCGGTGCTCAGTATAATGTTCCATTACATTCAACTTATACATCATGGAAGCTGGCTTCTAGTATGAGGACATCATAGCTTATTAGATGATTTCTCATCTCATCATTAGTATTAAGTGTGTTAATCTCAATACTTTCATTAGAGTGTTCATAGAGACTGGTCTCTTCATTAACTTTACACTCTCATAGGTGAGTACGTTTTGGTAACATATACTTAGGCTCATTTGAGATTGTTCTCATCTTTTACATTAGCCTCATATCATGTTGTCACCACATTCATTAACATTAGCACATTTGCTCTTCATAATTACTCACCCCATTTTACGTGAATGTTCATTTCATCATATTCCAATATACTTGGCCATTTGTGTGTTTCACACTCTTACTTAACACTTCTAGGGTTTCGTTATTTCATTACACAATAATCATTTCATCGTATGCCAATGCACTAGGCTAGGCGTTATGGCAGTGAGGTTGTGGGATCGAGCCCCCACAGCCTCACTTTGTTTTCTTATTTAATTTTGTCATTCTCCTTTCCAACCTTGAGGTCGTGGGTTCGATTCCCACGCCTCACATTTCTTTTCTTTATTTTCTCGTCCTTCACTCGCTACCTGGAGGTCGTGGGTTCGATTCCCACGCCTCCCATTTATTTATTTTAATTCTTGTTCTCTTCTTACTAACCCAGCAGACCCAGTTTCGATTCCCCCAGCCCCCTTTTCTTTTTCTTTTCTCGCGAATTCCATTAGCCAAAGGGTGAGGTCACAGGTTCGAATCCTGGTGGCCTCACCTCTTTAAAATGTATTAATTTCCATATTTCCAACCTTCTTTTTGAACGAAATTAAGGTACACCAAGCTGGAAATTTATTCATAATTTTTAGCTTTCTTTCAACAATCCTTTTCATGTTAGTTTCTTAGGGCATTTCACCAAGCATTTAGTGCATTGTTAGGTGTAGTTTAGTAGTTACATTAGTCAAGCATTTTCACTAAAATTAGTAACTTCACAACCCATATGAACATCACATTGTGTACAAATTTAGTACATAAAATACAAGAATTAACATACCTTTACACATTTCCAAAACAGTAAGTAATTCACTGCCACACGTTGCACACACACATCATTTTTTTCCACATGATTTCGTTCAATATAATCAATATTCACAAAATTTCGAACATGCATACTTAAACATAAACATCACGAAAACACATTTCGTCCCTACTTTGTACCTGCAAACATACCCAACCTAAAATTCAATGGGAGCTAGTGACAGGGACATGCAACGGGGAACAATCCTAGTTTTCGGAATGAATATCTTGAATCTTAAGGGGTATCTTGGGAAAGGGACAAAGAGTAAAGAAACCCATACCTTAATTGATGTTCAAACGATGAATTTTCTGCCCAAAACCCTCTCCAAAATCAGTCCAATCTTCCTCAACGTCCACACCACTCGACGGACAACTTCTCTTTGCCTTAACGTTTTTGGTTACTTTGTCTTTCTTAAATTTTCATGGGAGTTCTTCAAGTGTGAATAACTCTTAATATTATTTCTGTTCTTTGTTGTTTTGGCAGAAACCAACGTGAGAGAGATGATGAAACGTGAGAGAGAGATCGTGAGAGAGTAGTCTAATAATAGGAGTTTTAGTTTGTGAATTAGTCAAACTAGGACTCCTTATTAATTTAAATAAAAACCTGATTTAATTAGATTACTGAAAGGACCATTATGCCATTAAAAAATCAGATTATAAACATTAATTAAATCACCAACTTGTTGCTTCCAATGGGGCTCGAACCCGAGTGACACCCTTTCGCGAAAACGTGTCACTTCAGGTCGACCCAACCCGAATTGATTCTTTAATTAAATTAATTAATATATTAATTAATTCCTTAGGGTCATTACAATATTACCCTTGTCCAGGAAAAGACCATTTTACCCCTGGACCCTCAAAACTTAAGATTTTTTCTTTTTTAGTCTGGTAAAGACTCCTTCGATTAAATCTTCGTTTTGGAGAGCCCTACATGGTTGGTTACAACCTTTCCAAGCTCAATTAACTCCCCAAGTTAGTTGGCTTGGCCGTAGTAAGGATTCTGAGGTCTGGTTCTACGCGTATCAATCCGTGTGAACCTTGGTCTAATCGCAAGCATTCTTGACACCTTAAGCATTTGTCTTATTCATTTTTTTAGGGTTGTTACATTTTATTCATCTAAGTTCCACCAAAATTTATCGGGATCTGCAGGAAGTCTATTGGTGTAATGGTATGAAAAGAGATATAGCAGACTTTGTGGCTAAGTTCCCAAATTGCCAGCAAGTCAAGGTGGAACATTAGAAATCCGGAGGTATGACACAAAAGATTGACATTCCTACTTGGTAGTGGAAAGTGATTAAAATGGACTTCATTAAATATTTACCTTGTACTCGCAGACAAAATGACTCCATTCGGGTGATAGTTGATAGTATTATTAAGTTTTCACACTTTTTGGAGGTCAAGGCTACATATACCACATAGGATTACACCTGGATTTACATTAATAAGATTGTGAGGTTGCATGAAGTTCTTTTAATTATCATTTTAGATAATGGTCCTCATTTGCTTCTCATTTGTGGAAGTCATTTCAGAAAGATCTTGGAATTCAAGTTAATATTAGCACAACATTTCATCCGCAGACGGATGGGCAGGCAGACAGAGAGGAGATCTTGAGATCTTATAACTTCAAGGGTATTTGGGATGATCACCTTCCTCTTATATAGTCCACTCACAATAATAGTTATCATTTCATCATTCAGACGCCTCCTTACGAAGAACTACATAGATGTAGATGTAGATCTCATGTTGGTTGGTTTGAAATGGGAGAAGTAGCCTTGATATGACTAGATTCGGTTCATGAAGCTATGGAGAAAGTGCAAATCATTAGAGATAGACTTAAGAAAGCTCAGAGTCACTAGAAATCTTATAAAGATGTATGGAGAAAGGAACTAGAGTTCCAAAGTTAATGTTTGGGTTTTTTCTGAAAGTGCCACCTATGAAAGGGGTGATGAGATTTGTCAAGAAAGGGAGGCTCAGTCCTAGCTTTGTATGACCTTACAAGAACTTGAAAAGAATTGGTAGAGTGGCTTATGAGTTTAGAGTTGCTAGAAGATTTTGCAATAGTGCATCTAATTTCCCATATTTCGCTTATGAAGAAATATGTGGGTGATCAAGCATCTGTAGTGCCTCTAGAGAGTGTGTCTATAAAAGATAGCCTTTCTTATGAGGATGTACAAGTTAAGATTCTTGATAGTCAAGTTACAAGGTTGAAAAACAAAGAAGTCACTTCAGGCAAGGCTTGGTCGAGGAGTCAGTCTGTATATGGAGCTACTTGGGAAGCAGAAGCTACCATGAAAGCAAAGTATCCTTTCCTCTTTCCTTGTCATTCCACTCCAGCTTGAGGTAATAGTTCCTCTTCAGATTTTTTGTCATTCATATGTAAATTCAGTCTTAATATCATGTTATTTAGTCTTTACTTGCATTTTCAGCGTATTTATATCAGTTGGAACACAATTAAGTCAGGAATTGAACTTTCAGTGTTTAGTGGTAGAGTTCACAACTCTTTCCCTACAACTTAGCTAGTTTAGTCTTCATTCGAGAATGAATTTTCCCAAGTGGGAGATATTGTAACACCCGGAAATAAGACACAATTATTTTTATAGAAACTCATGTAAGTAGGGAATCACGACATGGTTTACAGACCATGATAGGGTCTGCGGTCCGTAGACCCCCTGAATCACTCAAATTACACCGCCCTAAAGAAGTATAAGCAATCGTAATCAAGTAGAGAACCCAACTAGTAGGTTGGGATCGATACCACGAGGAAAATAGTTTAGACTTAACTTCAATTCACAAATATATCTTTTTAGTCAAAGTATTTCCAAATATAAATAATTAAAGGGGGGTTTTATGAATCAATCTCCTAAAACACTCTAAGTTACCAAGTAAGCAAAAGTAAAGATTGAGTTTTTATCAAGTTGTGAGACTAACTAGGGTATATGTGCTCCCCATAGGTTCATAACACCGTAATCCTAACAAAAAAGCAATTCCTCCCTAGTGTTTTGCATATAAAGTGGTAAGTTGTGTATATCTAAATCTTTGGTCCAGAATCTACATAATTTCACCTTGTATCCTTGTCCGTCTATGTGTGTATAAGCTACTAACCCTTACCTTTACCTCATATTAGACATCATAATCAATGTATGACTTAGTTATTACTTCGCACCAATTGACACTAGCCTATTAGATAGTATCCCTCTAAATCTATGTTGACAATTCTTTTCTTATTAACTTCCCCCATGGTCCGTACAGTAGCAAAAAGGCAGGTTCTAACGTTAGCCACTTTCAAAAAGTCTTCTAAACGAAAGAATTATCAATACATTCAAGAAACTATCTGAGAATTTCTTAATTTCTAGGTTTACTATGTTAATTACCCAAGGTTCCACAACCCTAGTTGTGGATTTGGTTACCTATGCAAGCAAGATCACAATTCATAGTTTTAATTATGAAATCATGAACTTACATAACAATAAGAAGCATCCCAAAACATCAACTTGAAATTGCAAAAAATTCTTTAAACAAAATCCGGAAATCAATTAATTGCTACATGTTTGCAACTAAAAATCTCCAACACAAAATAAAACAATACTATGAGTATCTAACCCCCAAAAAAAAGTTTTAATTCCCTATTGATAGAAAATACTGTCATAAATTAAAAGGAATTAAAATAAGGAAAGTGTTCTCAATTCACGGGGCTTCAATCTACGGACCAACGGAGGGATTGGTCCGTAGACTCCTTCCGTCGTTTAGGAATTAGAATTATTTTTATCTCCTCAGATGGAAACTTTCTAAATCAATTGACGGACAACCAGCACGGCTCATCAATACATCTATGGTTCGTCGATTCCCTCTATCGTTTTTTCCTTAGAATTTTTCCATCTTTGAGTACTGGAACTTTGTCTGATCAAAACAATAGTCCACCAGCACGGTCGGTTGATCAATTGACGGACAGTCATTCCCTTTCGTAGGTCCACAATTCGTCAGATTTCCCCGAGTTGTCTCTAAATTCCTACGCTGCTCATCTATGGTTACCAACTACTGTCCGTTAATCAAAAGACGAAGCATCGATGGCCTCCGTAAGTCTTGCTCTGCATATTTTTCATTTGTTTTTTCATCTAGCCGCCTGAACATCTTTCCTATAAAACAAACACAAAAACATATTAAAACTACAATATAAAGGCTCTAGACACACACAAGTCTTAATAAAAATGCATTGAAAGCACCATGAAGCCACGATACATCGACACCCTTAACTTAAATTCATTGTTTGTCCTCAAGCGATGCACTATGACTCCATACAACATTTGTACAAAAGTATTCTCTTTTAAGCTTTTTGAATCACATGGCTATCAATCCCGACTCTTACTTTGATTTAGTGCAGGCTTACGCTCTAAGGTTCGACAAGCTAACTCATGTGGATCACATCATGACACAAACTCACCATGCACATATACCTCTACTCTTTTTGCCTCACACCAAGGTACCAACTTTCCGACACCGCAACTAGTGCCCTCACTTTAAAAGAAAACCTTATTTTTTGCATAGTGATTTTAAGTTTGGATACAAGGATCTTTATTCCACACTCACGTTCAAGAACATGTTCAAATACAGTCAGTACACATTGCCATAGGCTTGCAATTATTTTCTCAACTTAGGTTCACCACACTAGACTCTAGGATCACGGTAGGACTTTCTTGGCTTGTATCATAGGCTCAGGGTACGGTGTGGTACATTTGGGTACATTTTATTGACTTTTTTCCCTTCTTGACATTTCTGCAAAGCTTCCTACCTCTTTTCATTGCCTTTTACGCCCTACTTTTCTTCTCTTTTCATCTTTACCTTTCTCCCTTTTTTTGGATATGAAGCTTACTTCTTTTTTAAATTTTTTCTTTTCAATATCTTTTCTTTCTTTTCATTCAATTTATAATTTCACCGAGTCACATATTTTTCTCACTTTCTATTTTCTTTTCAACATTCAGCTCTTTTCATACCCATTTTTAGGTCCTCACTCATAATAACCACCCTCAATTCGTGAATTTTCCATAATTTGAGGTGCACAATGCCCGAAGTTAGGTCAGGGCCAAGACGAGGTCATTTTCTACATTTGCCACCCTTAACTTAGACTTTTTGCCTAAGTCGAGGTGCACATGTCAGAAGAGGGATCGAGGCAAAACATTAGACCTTGGAAAAGTGAGTTGGTGATAAAAAAATAGGTCTATTATAGCCTGAATAGATTTGAACCAAAAGGGATAATTTTGTTGTCTGGTTAACTTTATTTTAGGCTAGATGTTTGCTAATTCGAACAAGGTCCTATGATCCTTTCCTAGCTTCTAACACAGATTCCCTTAGCAGGAGTAACCGAGAAAGTTCTAGTTAGGTACCAACTATTTAACACTCAAATCTCCTCACACACTTGGCACCTCATTACACTATTAGATTATCAGTTTTCCCAGTTTAGGTGTTAGTTAAAGGTAAAGCAGTGGGTGCCTATCTATGTCATGATTAGAGCTAAAACATTCAACTTGTTTTCACCTATACATGCTAGCACTATCCAGGAAGGGGTAACAACTTACTAGCCATCATGCTTCATTTTTCTTATTTTTCTACTTTGTACAAATTACGATATACCGGTTCAACAGAAAAGTAAACAGTCTCTTGGAGAAAAAGAACACATGCAAGAAAACCCCAAAAGAGGATTGCGAGTTGGGTTACTCAAACTTCACCCTAAAACTCACTTTCCTTTTACCCCACTCCAACAAAAAAACTTTCAATTGTCCCCAATGCAGTAAAATCATAAGGATAGGGTGGTAGGTGAAGAAAACTTGTGGCGCAAAGCACCGAAGAACCCACAAGATCAACTCTTGGGTCACCCTCAGTAGTTCCCATTGCAACCTCCTCACCATAAGTAGTGCTCCTATCATTAACCACAGGTACAAAACTCGATACCCCAACAGCCATTACTAGTGCCCTCCTCTGACGTAGCTTCTCATCCACCAGGGAAGCCTTCCTAGCCCGCTCCAGCTCTTTCCTCTCTTTTGTTAGCACGGGCATCATCACCAACCTTAGTGGTGTGGCTAGATTGGTGCCTCTTGGTATGCACATGTGGCTCAGATGGTGGCTCAATAGAAGGTTTGAACAAGGCGTCAAGCATTGTGTCCTTTGCAAGCTCATTGGGTGTATTAAGTGGCTTAGTCCCCCTAATATATAGAATGTCATCCAGATCTACTCACAAACCAGCCACCGCATTCTGAAGAGTAGTGAGGTCTATGGTAGGGGATTGTCGTGCTAGCACCCACAACTCAAGTGCGTGAAGGAAATGGTGAATCGGCCAAATTTTCTGCTCGATTTGCTGGGCCACCCTCTTCTCCATTCAGTCCTCAGCCTCAGCAATGAATTTCTGCATCCAAGGTTGTATGTGGTGAAGCAGGGTGGCCATCTGGTCCTCTAATCTCTAACATGTGCTAGAGAGACTAGTGTTGTAGACTGGGGCATGGATTGGGAATAGCTGGGGGCCCTACTAACAGCATGGGTGGAATCGGCCGGGGTGGTGTCAACAGGCTCTGATGTGGCTGGGTCAGCTCTTTTGTCTAACTCCAAAGTGTGCGCTAGGTTCTCGCCCAATGGATGCATTTTAATTCGGGGCGCTCTCTGTGGTGCCACTACGTTTGCCTCACCCTTAATGAGGCCTATATCAACAGTCCCTACCGGACTACGGAGTGTGTCAAAGTTCCAAGTTGGCACTCAAGCTTCCCTGCACAATTGGAAAATAAGACCAGAAAAGGGGTAAGTGGTAGAGGTCTTGAAAGCCCTCTCATGGATCACCACGATCAACACCCTAGCATAGTCTATATCTAACCTCTCTACCATAGCTGCTACAATCACCGCTCTATCCCATGTTAGGACTTTATCAGCATTTGTGGGCGATATGCGGTGTCGAACCAACAACCACAAGAACATTGCCACAAAGGTGAGGTTCGCATTCTGGATTAACCCTTCAGGATCCAACACCCAGTCATCCCTCTAACCATCAATTGGCAGATACTATGCAAGACATTTCTTTACCGAATTTGCTCTCTGCGGTCCTCTAACATGCTCCACTCCTGACAGTCTCCCATATGTATTCAAATTTCGGAGTGGTCGGGGTCCATTGTGTGCTAGTAGTTGGGCCTTATAGAAACCGGCGTATGGTGGTCTCACCGATATCAACCTAGCAGCCCCGGACTAGTGTAGAGGTGATCGGGTCCTGTTTGGCTAGTCTCTCCAGCCTATCGATAGAGCCTCTTAGATTAGCCACATAGGAAGCGTAGAAATCCCTACCTATCTCCTCGTTGTAGGATCACAAACTTGAAGCCGTCCACTCAAAATTGTGCATATTGAACAATCTATGCACCTCGGGGAATGTGTGCGAACTCCCTGCGAGGACTCGACGCTCCATCATAACTAGTTTGGTCATTACCCCCTTGTCATTCAGCATTTTGGCATCCATATATGCCTGATATTGTCCATTGATGCATCAAGCGTTAGTTTCCTCAGCAACAGGTGCTGGGATATCTGCTCAGGGTGCAGGGGTAAACTCCGAGCTGGTAGCCTCATCACACGAGGCTTGGTGGTCGTGTGTAACATTCAGGAAATATTGCATGTCCAGTGAAGAGCCAGTAGGTCTTTAAGAATGCCTATTAGGGGTACATAGGAACCCCAATGCCCAATATTGAGAAATATTGGGCATAGTATAGAAATATTGGCTAAGAGATATTGGATATTTTCTATATATGAATAAGTTAAATACATTTTGGGTTGCCATACCAAATCCAAGATTCATTGACAAAGAAATGTACCTGCAAGGAAGACCCTAAGCTAAAAATCATGTCGCGTAATAGTAACACATTAGTTACTAGGCATCCATGTGTCAAGCCTAGTACCATAGCACATGACCATTTAAAATGATTATGTAAATTAAGCAGTGCCCAAGGACATGGTGAGGGTCCTTGGGACAATAAGTAAATATTCAAAATAGGACATCAAGAATAGTTAGTTAGGAAAGTACAATCAACCCATGTGCAAGCACATGGGCAAAACAAGTGGGAATCGGCCAAAGTAGGGGACCACCCTAACTGAATTCGGTTAGGGTAGTTAAGGGGAAGCATGTGCGGACGGGTCCCTCCATGTGGGGCCTAACTTCCTAACCAACTCTAGACTCTAACTAACTGCCCTAACTAGCTAATTAACCTAGGACTAACCTAAATGGACCAATTATTGCACCCGACAACCTAAGACTTAACCGGGTGACACTAACCTTGTAACTAGTTAAAGAGATAACCTAGTACCTAACCTAGGATTGCCAAAAGGTTGGTTATGGTCCTAACAACTTAGGGATACTTTAGTAATTACCATAGGTTACTTAATTAATTAATTTATCAGCTTAATTAATTAATTTAAAAGGACAAAACCAAAATCACAAAGCAATTTCAAGATTTAGGTTAAGACAAGTAAAAGACAACCTATCGTCTCCTCGCCGACAGACTGTCGTCGAGGTCTCATCGGTGGAGGTCTGCAGGTTTGCTGCACATTTTAATTAATTTCATTTAATTAGTTAGGAGGTTAGGCGGGTTAATTAAGGGTTAAGGGAGTTATTTAAGTTGTTTTAAGACCCTTTATAAATATCCCAACCCTCATTAGTCTAAACATAACTCACCCAAATAACTCTCTTCCTTCTGTCTTCTTTCTCTCTCTAAAATTGGAAGACTCCATTAAAAAGCTTGGGATGTGATTTGGGGACTCGAAAGGGAGGATTTCTCTTCAAAATCTTAAGGAATCATCAAGGTATGGGTTATATTCACCTTTGAGATCCTTTCCTCAAAGGGTTCCTTCAAAAATGGTTTCCAAAAGTTGAATTTCTTATGGGTTTCATCCAATTACGAAATTGAGGTTGTGAATTGAATTGTTTATGTTTTATTTAGGGTTTAATGGCTAGATTAACATGTTTATCAACTTGATTATAGTAATTGGGGATGGTTTGATCTAAGATTAAAAGTATGATCCAAAACCCTTAACCCTAAGCTTGATCTTGACTTGAATTGTGATGGGTTTGATTCAATTGACTTTGTTAATGGCTAAATCATTTTTAATTGTTGTTGTTCTACTGATCATGACCATATTGTGATAAATTGTAGTCATTCATGCTAGTCCTTGAATATTGATCTAGGTTAGAAAGATAGACTTATATATCATTGGCTAAAGCTTTGGGTTGATATTGAATTATGATATGGTGACTTTACTAACTTCATTATCATGTCGATTATCGAATTATATTGATGTGATATCCAGTTGAGTAGAGTTGTGGGTTGATTGTAAGGCCTTTATGATGGATTATGGAGGAGTGTTGGTAAGTCTTTATTATCCTATTTCTTACTCTAAGTGTGGTTGATTGTGATCAAATTATGATGTGTTGATTGGAGTATACCTTATTCAGGGTTTATAGGATGGAATGATGATTGAATTGAAATGTATTAACTTTGGTTGTGAGGTTGCTTAGGGTGTACATGTTACAAGGATGATGATGTTTGTTAATGTGCCCTACTATGATGAGATATGTAAAGTGCTAACCTCATTTATATGAATTGTAATGAAAGGACTATTACTCATGCAATTCTTATTGAGCTACAATAATGATGATTATACAAGGGCTAGGCCCTATGACTTAAACTAAGTTATGATATGTTTAATCAAGATTTAAAGACATTTCAATAAAGGGACCTAGCTTAGCACCGAGTGATCTTGTAAGTGAGGGAGTGACACTTTCTCAAATAGCGAAGGTAGGGTTCACTACTGTCTTCACGGTGTGGATAGCCTCATGACCCAACTTAAGGTGTAGAGTTCATATTTCCATGAATCCCCCATGTTCTATTAACTATGTTGCCACCATAGGATACTAGCTAGTGGATCCACCTAGATAGCTATGTTATGTTAGGTTCTACCTTGGCCGGTAGACCACCTTCTATCGGTGTAAGGTTTTATGACACCGGATTCCGCATTCTAGCTCATGTGGTCTATGTCGGTTAAGGCAAGTGTTCCCTAAACTAAAATGAAGTAATGATGTATAAACTAATTAAGGCGACATGAAGGGTTAACTAGACTTAGGTAGGGGTATGGGACTCTACCTATGTCTTGCACTAGTTTGCCTTGATGGGGACCTTAGGAAGTTAATATTATGTATATGTATGGTGATAAATGTAAATGTTCTTATATGATGATCTCTATGCTTATGAATATGTAAATAGCCTAAATTGCTAAAGATATGAAGTTATGCATGCACGAAGGTTATAGGTGAGTGAGGTATGTTGCTAATTGTAGTTCTTGTTTGGTTACTTGATTTAGTAGGGTTATGGGGCTTTACTTTATCATTTCACATGTAAACCCTATGGAGATTATGATTGGTTATCTTACTTTACTATTTATGTAATAACTCTTATTATGACGTTACGCTAATTATCACTAATAGAGTTATATGAGATTGGTGTTCAAGAATGATAATTTGTATTTGATTTCCTTAAGGATGTGATGTGCATAAGTCTTAGAAAGATAGGAGATCATGCTTTTAACTCAAATGTCCCTTTTTACATGCTTTGGTGTTATATGTGCATATGATCTCATACTTAGTACATGTGGAGTACTAACCCCATTTTCTTCCCCTTTTCCCAAACATTTTAGGTTCCGACCGTTGAAGTGTGATTCAAGGCGATTGAGACAAAGACTTGGATATTCTTATCATCCAAGTGGTAGGTCCTCATTCCCCCGAGGATGATGTCGATATTCTTTCTAATGGATTTACGTAGCTATTAAGATTCTCTTATTGATTCTACCTTTTATCTTGAGACGATGTTGTATAAAGCTTATATGTGGCTTACTTTTATTGTTGTAGGTATATGCCCATGTAGAGATTGCTTTCCTTTAGATACTATATCAGATAAGACGGTTTTTATGACTCTAATGTTATCTTATATATGTGTATGAAATAAAAGTAGAAGACTATGTAATCTTCTTATACGAACAGGTCTATGTATACTCGATAATAATATGACTATGTGTATGTAGAGGTCTATGTAAACCTCCGATTAGTTATAGTTAAAATGTTTTAAATTCTTCCATATTTTTAATCGATGAATGCAATGATGTAAAGCTAAGAGGCTAGTCTTAGTCCACAAAGAGGACGTCGACGCCGGTTACGTCTAGGGGGTAAACCCAGATGTGACAAATATAATCACTTTTGCATCTGTTAAACTCTTTTTCAAGGTTTTCCTCAGTTTAACTTATTTTTCCTTTTCTTTTCCTAGTAAATGTTGTCTTTAAGATTTCTGATTTTAGATATAGGTTACACGACTCATGTGTTTCAACATGTTTTTTGAGACGCCTATTTTGTTTATCAGTAATACTTTTGTCATCTTTGAGTTCCATGTACTTTAATTTTTTGTCTGCAAAGACTTTAAACAACTGATCGCTTTCACATGTTAATTTTTGAAAGTCATCAATTAACCCATTCATTAATCTGACTGATTTTTTTTTAAAATTAGATGCAGTGTTTCTTTAAGATCAAGAATACTAAGCTAAGAGTTTTCATCATCTTCGATGTCTTGATCTCCTATAGCCATGAATGTTATTTCATCTATTTCTTCATCATCAAATTCTTCATTCCTTGAACCCCAATACGAAACCATTGCACATTCTTCCTTTCTCTTTGAATTCCTTTACTTTTCTATGATTTCTTTCCTCCAATCAATTTCCCATTGCGGGCAATTCTTAACCTGATGATCAATTTTTCCATACATGTACTAGACACCTTGAGATTTATCATTTACCCACTTCTTTTGATTGGTTTCCTTCTTTTCAATTCCTTTACCTTTCCTGAGATACTTCTTAACTCCTTTTTCTAGGTATGTTATTTTATCCTTATCATACTCAATATCTTCGTCATCTAGCATTTCAAGGAGATTGGTTTTTCACTAAGCATATCCTTCTTCTTTAAGTCATCTATGTTTATCTCATAAGTTCTAAGATTTCCCACCAACACATCAAGTGTCATGATGGAGATGTCTTTAGCTTGTCTTATGGCAACTTTTACACCTCATTTATTTTAGGAAGGGTACTTATCAACTTGTCAACTTGTTCTTCATTAGTGAGTACTTTTCCTAATGATGACGACTCATTTATCAACTTAGTGAGTCTACTAATCAATTCTAATAGAGGCTAACCTTCCTTTACTTTGAATGTTTCGTATTTAGTGAATAGCATAGCTACTCTGAATTTACTTACCTAACTAGTTCCTTCGTGATCACTTACCACTGCATCCCACATTTGTTTTGCAGTAGTACAGTTTGAAATTTTGTTGTAGTCATCTGGTCCAAGACCACAAATAATAATGTATTTGGTCTTAGAATTTTTCCAGAGGGCTGATAGATATTCTTTAGTGAAGTCAATTCTAATATTTGGTACTTGAACTCCTTCAATAATCTTCAACTGAAAAGTAAGTCCAATTGTTATTATCCCACAGTTCGTAGTCTTTCGCTTGAATAAAGTCCTCCATGCGTGCTTTCCACCAACCAAAGTGAGACCCATTGAACATTAGGGGTCTGATAGTTGATTGTCCTTCGTTGTGACCAATAGGTGGTGCAAAATTCATCTCAATCTTTTATATTAGGTGTTATCCAATTTAAGATAACCTGCTCCGAAACAAATTGTTATTCCACATGACCTAGATTGTTTTACTTTTATCATACTTTACTTAAGTGAACTAAGTTGCATAACATGTTTCAAAGATAATGTAAAGACAGTCAAATAAGAACACGATATTTTACGTGGAAACACCAGGCTCAAAAGGTGTAAAAATGATGAACTATTTCTCAACAAGATTTGCCCCAACTTCACTAATAAACTGTCACGACCCAAAATCGAGCCGCGAGTGGCACCCACACTTATCCTACTATGTGAGCGAACCAACCAATCTAAAACCCCAACATATTGAACAAAATACAAAGCGGAAGACTTAAAACTCATTATCCCCAAAATCTGGAAGTCATCATCACAAGAACATCTATCCTCAAGTTACTAATCTAAAAGTATCTAAGAAGCTAAAATAAATAAAAGGCTAGTCCATGCCGGAAGTTCAAGGCATCAAGACATTGAAGAGAAGATCCAGTCCAAGCTAGAAGCATTAGCTCACCCTGAAATCCGGTGTAGTGACGACTGGCTAGAAGTGCTGCTGAGTTGAAGACGACGGTACGTTTGCTGCATTCCCCAAATAACAAAGAAAGAAACAACAAGTAGGGGGTCAGTACAAACACAAGTACTGAGTAGGTATCATCGGCCAACTCAAAATAGAAAACAGTATATATCAGTTCATATCATAAATCAACTACAATACTCAACATGTAGCAACAAGTACTATAATCATCAATAAGTACTACCAAGTTCATCCATGAGGACTCAAGCCTCAATACCACACTCATTTGGGAATTAGGTTCATTACATTGAGTATATAAACATCTCTCAAGATTTATTATCTTTCTTCCTCTTGTGTCGGTACGTGACACTCCGATCCCCTACTACTATGTGTCGGAACGTGACACTCCGATCCCTTAATTCTACGTGTCGGTTCGTGACACCCGATCCCTTAATACTATGTGTCGGAACGTGACACTCCGATTCCGTAATTCTATGTGTCGGAACGTGACACTCCGATCCCCTAATTCTACGTGTCGGTTCGTGACACCCGATCCACTAATACTATGTGTCGGAACGTGACACTCCGATCCCCTAATTCTATGTGTCGGAACGTGACACTCCGATCCCCTAATTCTATGTGTCGGTTCGTGACACCCGACCCACTAATACTATGTGTCGGAACGTGACACTCCGATCCCCTAATTCTACGTGTCGAAACGTGACACTCCGATCCCCTAATTCTATGTGTCGGTTCGTGACACCCGACCCACTAATACTATGTGTCGGAACGTGACACTTCGATCCCCTAATTCTAACAATTCATCAAGCCTTCTTTTATACCAAGGCATCACCAATCTCATTACTTTAGTTCATCAAGCCTTCTTTTATACCAAGGCATCATCAATAACAAGGTGAATTAGGGTTTCTTCAAGATTTTGGATTCAAAGCTTCATTAAGCTTATTTTATCACAAACACATAATCACATTCATGAAAGCATAAGATTAAGCATATAGAAGGGTTTACAATACTACCAATACATATCATTCACTATTAAGAGTTTACTACAAATAGTATCAACCATAACCTACCTTCACCAAGGATCCTTGATCAAACAAGCAATCTCTCAAGCTTCTTGGTTCCTCTTGGTTGTCTCTCTCTATAGATCGTTCCTCTCTTCTCCTTGTTCTCTCTATTTTTTCTTCTCCCAAACTCTCTCTCTTTTCCCCAATTTGGCATATAATTGGGTATAAAAGATGAGGAAACCACCCACTAAATAACTCAAGGTCATCTCCTTTACACCCCCAAGGATTTGAGTTATTAACATTGACCCACTAAAATTTATAATTATAGCAAGAATAGTCCAAAACTCCCCTTTAAAACTTACCCAGAAATTTGACCCAGACTGGGATTACGCAACCTGTGACGGTCCGTCGTGCCTACGACGGTCCGTCCTGCACTTCCGTCACGACGGACAGAGAATTGCTCTCAGTACCCAATTCTCAAGAGTTGAAGTGTTCTGAAACGGAACCTTACAACGGTCCGTCATGTCTGTGACGGTCCGTCCTGCAGGTCCGTCACAGACTTCAGAGAATTGCTCTCAGTACCCAATTCTCAAGAGTTGAAGTGTTCTGAAACGGAACATTACAACGGTCCGTCATGTCTGTGACGGTCCGTCCTGCAGGTCCGTCACAGACTTCAGAGAATCGATTTCAGCACTCAAATATAAGAATTCCAAGTGTTTGGAACGAGACACCCTCGACGGTCCGTCGTGCCCATGACGGTCCGTCGTTGGATACGTCGTCTCAGACAGTTTTCCAGAAATAAAATTCTGCTGCTCAAAACGACTAAGCAGGTTGTTACATATTGTCTATGGTTTCTTTTGATTATTATGCTTAGATTATGATGTATTATGATTCAATTATGCTAGTTCTTGATTATTAATCTAGTATGTGGAATAGATCATGAAATTTACCCACGTCCCTAACCCTTGGTTATTAACTAGTGTTGAATTGAGTTGTTGTGATGCAATTGACTTCATGTTAATTACTATTGTGTGATGATATTATACCCGTTGTTGGTTTTAATTGGATGTTTTATGGTAGACCTTAGATGATGGCTTGTGAAGGAGATGGGGTAAGTCTTTGTGATCTCAAACCTTTACTTCAATTATGGTGGCTTGCACTTGGTGATGAAGTTAAATTGAAGTATACCTTATGATTGAATTAATTATTTGTTGGTATGATGATGCAATTGAAGTGTCTTGATTATGTATATTGTGATATTATGTTAAGATGTAATGATATAAGTTTGGTTATGAAGTACCTATGTGTCTTACTATAATATGATGATGTTAAAGTGTTAATCTCACATGTGAGGGTTGTATTGAAAGAATGTTCTCATGCAATTGCTATTGAGCTAAACTATGAATATATAAGGACTAGTCTCCTATGACCTAAACTAAGTCATTATTGCTAAAGAAAGACATTTCAAAAGGGACTCTACCTTAGCACCGAGTGAACTACTAGTGAGGAGTGTCCCTTCCCAAATAGGGGAGGTAGGTTCACTATTGTACTCATGAGATTGGAGACTATAATGCATGTAGCATAAAGAGGGTCCCAAACACATCTCCTAGTTCTTTAACTATTTTTCCTCCATAAGAATACTAGCTAATGGATCCACATACATGCTATGTTCATGTTTTGGTACTACCTTGGCAAGTAGTCACCTTCTTTCGGTGTAGGGTTCCGTGACACCGGATTCCACATTATCTCATGTGGTCTATGTCGGTTAAGGCAATATGTTCCCAAAAGTAAAATGAATTAATAAAGTGAACTCTAACTAGGATGACCTAAGAGGTTTAACTTAATCTAGGTAGGGGTATAGGACTCTACCTATACATTGCACTAGTTAGCCTTGAGGGAAGTCTTACAAGGATTTTATTATGTTTTTATGCTCTTATGAAATAAATGTTACGCTTATGTTGATTCTTCATACTAATGGTCTACATTGCTAAATATGAGGATGAATACTTATAATGCTATGTTATGTGAAGTTAGACATTATTCATGATATTTTGGTAAGTTTTCTTGGTTAAGTGGAGTTATGGGGCTTCACTTGACCATTGAACTAGTAGGCTTGGTGAAGGGTTATGGGTAAGGGTTTGTTATAATGTTAGAAACTCATGAACATGCTTTGTGGTTATAATATGATGGTAGAGTTGCATTAGCTATGAATTCTTTTATGCTATAGATATGTTGACTTGACTTGACTTGAGTATGTTGGTATTGTGTTGAATATGCTTGTATCATAAGGAATATATGATTACTTTGTTATATGTGTTTTGGGTTGTGCATAAGGCTTTTCAAAGTAACTTGGCATGGTTTTATCAAATGTCCCTTTTTAGCATGATTTCTATGTTGTGTGCGCATATGTTTTCATACTTAGTACAAGTGATGTGCTAACCCCTATTTCTCCCTTTTTCCCAAACATTTTAGGTTTCGGTCGTTCAAGGGTTCGTGACCAATTTGCAAGGAAGGCTTGGATCATTTCTTCCAAGTGTGGGTATGTCCTCAAGATCCGAGGTTGGTGTCTTTTCTCATTCTACCTATGTGACTTGCTATAGTCTAATGACATTCGTTTCACTCTTATTGTTCAAGACATTGTTGTAAGCCCTAAGAAGCATTTATACCTTTGTTTAAGGGTTATGCCCATATTATTCTATTCTGTTTAGATGGTTTAATATGAGACATACCTATTAAGACTATATTGTGTATGTTATATATGTGACATAAAAGTAGAAGACTAAATACGCTTCTTATTGTGAGGAGTCTAAGTAAACTCCATATGTATATACTATGTGTAAGAGAGAGGTCTGTGTAAATCTCATAAATGTAGATGTAGATAAAAAGTTTTCAATTTTCCGCACGTTTTAACTTATGAAATGTAATGACTAATGCTAAGAGGCTAGTCTTAGTCCTCTTCGAGGATGACGACGCTGGTTACGTCTAGGGGGTGCTCCCCGGATGTGACACAAGACAACTGGCATCAGTACATTTAATGTAGGGACATGCGAGTTGGAATGCTAAACACAACTATAAAGCTTGAAATGGAGTAAGGATGAACATATCTTGGCTCTTCTCAGCTCATAAGATAACAACTCAATATAAAGCAATAAGAACATATGCAATATATATATATATATATATATATATATATATATATATATGAACAGTGTAAAATCTTAGTTCATTAAAGATGAAACAATAATAAATTCATCTTTACTTATATATGAAAGTAATATAGTTTATGTGGGAGTTTCTCTTACGGACAAACACCACTATGAGCCTAAGTGGTGATACAGCATCTCGTCCACGCTGTCAAAACTGTCATATACTTTGCAGTCGCATAGAACATCCTCAACCAAGTGGATCCACTGGCTAAAGTCACGTTATCATCTAAAAAGTATGACACGTTAATACTCATGATGGCTACATGGTTTACATGGGGAATTGAGTAATCTAAACTCTCATCTCCACACCGATGCTCGATACTACTCCTAAAACATGCTTTAGCTCATACTTTTAATAAAACTTCCTTCCTTTGGGTTGAGTTAATTTACGAAACCCTTTAGTTTTAAAAAGCTCCTTTTGGAATCAATGTTCCTCTCTTTAGTTCAAAACTCTTTTGGAACTTCTTAGTTCCCTTTAAACTTAAATGTGAAACATTTATCAACCTTTAGGGAATACATAGTCCCCCTTATAACTTTAGAGAAATGAACTAAGCTCTTGCTCTTTACTTAACCTGGAACTTTAACTCCTAGGGAATACTTAGTCCCCTTATAGCTTTTGAGAATTTAAGTCAACTCTTTTCTCTTTGCTCGACTTGTAACTTGAGCCTTAAATCAAAGTTAAAACGATGGTTAAGACTCACTGAAAACTTTAAGAACTCACTTTGACTTGCTTCTTAACTTTTAAACTTGACTCTTAACTTCTTTGACTTTGATCTTCGCTTCTCTTGAATTGAATTATGGATTCAAGGATCATGATCTCATGTTTAGGGATGATTTCATGATGTTTATATGTACTTTAAAGTATTGAAATCAACTAGTAATTATAGGTACATCACTTAGGAACTAGTACGGAAAGATAGGGAAAGAACGGGGTCTCCAAGGGGTCTTGGTGCTCTGAAAGGCGCGGGGCGCCAAGGCCTGTTGGACAAACCCTGGTCTGGGGCGCTCAGAGAGGCGCGGTACGCTAGGGCCTGACAGACATAGGCTTCCCTGAATCGCTCTGGCAGGCGTGGCGGCCCAAGGGTTATTTGATGGGACATTCAACTTTTCTTCTCTGTTTTTCATCTCTAAACATCCTAAACATCCATGAATACCACCCCAAACACTTAGGATATCTAAATACCTCATTACCCAATAGATTAGACCCGAAAACAGTCCGAAAACATGAATCAAAAATACAAGATATCACTACAATTCAACCAACAAGATATTCACACTTTTCATCAAGAACTTCAAGATTTTCATTCAAATAAGCTCTAATTTTTTGTATTTAATCAAATTGGGGTTTGGGTGAAAGGACCCAACGCCGAATGATCTTACATACCTCGATAGGGATCACCCCTGATAAAATTCACGCAACGATCTTGGCGTTTCTTGGAAAATTCTTGATCTTCCTCTTCTTTTCTCTTCTCTCCCAAGCCCTAACGTTCTAAATTCTTTCAAAACCTATTTGGGACTTGGTATTTACCCCTAAATAACCCTTAAAACAAATTAGGCAATACTAGGGTGAAAAGACAACTTTGCCCTTACTAAAATCCGGATTAGGCTTTCCTCGGTCCAACAACCCAACTTCCGAAAGTCATATCTCCCTCATGCGACATCATATATGTGCAAACTCTGTGGCGTTGGAAAATATCTTCCCAAGGGCTTTCCAACCATATAAAGAACTCATCCAAACTCCTCCTGAGCTAGAAGTTATGTTCATTTGAAAATGACCAAAACTCACTTTTGAAAGCTGAAAAATTTCCAGATATCCCTACTTATTTCTAAAAATGATTATTCTTGGTTTCTTAGCTTATTCTTAGTTAATTCAAGTTACGAGATGTTACATAGATTGAGAAGAAATATTTCGCAAGAGTAAACATTCCATTGAAAAAAGGAAATACTCTTGTAGATTTTTTACTAATTTAGTTTTATTTTTTACAGGTGATTTTTAAATTAACTACTTTCAAAAAATCCATTAATGATTGCATGTTACTTCAATCTGCTAAGGTAAATTTTTATATAATGATAAGCTCAAGTTTGAATTAAATTCAATAGATTTGTGTAGTTACATCTGGTGAGAGCTTGGGTGTCCATTAGTACCAAATCAAAACTTTAGTTTCAGTTAAAAATCATCATCAACAAGGGGGATCTGTAGAAACCTACATATGATTTCTCTGAATTCATTGAGGTAGAATCATCCAAATGATGGCTTAAATATGTTATTAATCCTGAATGGGGTTCAATCCATTGAGACTTTGAAGGTAGATAATTTTGGTCATACCATCTGTGAATAGTGGATCTCCACATTTTGAAGGCTAGAGTTAAGCTTTGGCGCAATAGTAGAATTTGTTTTACATGACAAGTTACATGTATACCAAGATTTCACTTACTGGTAGTAGATCTAACTAAGGGATTTACAACTCCCGTGATGATTGGTTTCATAGACAAACATGGTAGAGTGATGAGCTGAAGAACTAACCTTAGTTTTGATTCATTCAAAGAAGAGAAGATGATATTGATTCCATCACCGTACCATAGCCTGAAATAAATAAAAGGATAACTATTTAAACTCGTTTAACACTAGAGGGCAATAATTGAAGATCACACTTTTATTGTAGATAGAATTAAAGATCTCACCTTGATTGTAGCTTCAATCACAACAATGGAAGTGTATGAAGATTGCAATTTTAGAGGAGCGTATAAGAAAGAAGCTGGAAGATTCTGACTATTCATGTTCTCACTTTTCTAATATACTTTTTTTTTAATTGTTTCTGTTAGATATTTTGTACCCTTTTCTTATGCTTCTGTTTCTAGACCGGATCACTTTTGGACTCGATTATTTGAAACTATTCTGTTAATTTATTTTTAATGGGACCTGCCCAATTAATAATTCATTCTTTTTTTAAAGTAAGTCAATTCAAATAGGATCTTCAATGAATACGTATTTTCTTCATTAAGATAAGATACGATCCACATTAATTTGGATAACGTCTATCAGTGAAGTTTTTAATTTTTAATTACCTTTTTTTATTTAAACACCAAATATGGTTAAGGATTGATTGATTGTTGATATCCTCCTATCAAAAACTAAGCGAACAATTAGCTTAAATTGTGAACCTAGCATACACATTTATATCAAACTAATTTGACTAGTATAGAAATATGACAATTTTAGAAAGTGCACAAATACGAAATGAAATTGACTATTCTATTGGGATATAACTTAGCTCTGAGAGAACTTTTAGGTGGAGGCTCAAATACGATAGTTTCTAGTAGAAACCTCTAGTTTCAAACTACATGCCCAATAGTATTTTTTTAAAATAACATAGCTAGTGGATCTACAAACACTACAAGAAAAATGCACTACTAAAAAACTATCAAAAAAGCAACGGACTGCGTCGCTTTTTTGGTCAAAATCGACGGAAAAAGTGACTAAGTCACTTCCGTCGTTTTTCCGCTTGACTCTTTTCAAAAAGCAACGGACTGCATTGTCACGACTGGAATCTAGATCCCAGACGAGACCGGCGTCGTTGACCTCTCAGAGGTCGCAGACAAGCCTACTTACGTCATTCTTACTCTACATAGGTTAATTTTAGCGGAAAATTTGAAACTTTTTGTTTCTAAACATTGCTTACTAAACATTTCTAATGCATTCGTAATTTGTTCAACATCAACCATCTAACATTAAGAGATAATCAAATGAAAGAAATAGTTCAATAAATCTTAATTGTATAATTATCAAAATGGCACCAATACATAGTCTGAATAAAATAGGAAAGCAACGCTAGTGGAACATGCTCCACTAGCTCAACTCCAAAACTAAGCTAGAACATAAAACAGTAGCATCCTCGAAAGCATGAGGACCTACCAACTCCGGATGAATGCTGGATGTCCGGATAACTGCAACGATGATCCTGCAGCTCTATCGTCCACCTGTGCCTGCACCTAAAATAGTAGAGTATGTATGGGGTTAGTACACACTTGTATTAAGTATGGGTATATGCAAGCACACACCAAGGACATGCATGAGAAAGAATAGCCCTTTCCTAACAACATGATTTTTGGAAGTCAAGTCAGTGGACTTGCCAAATTGAGATTTGGAAAGTTTCCTAATTTTGATTAGGAAAGTTAATGATCTTTCCAAATTTGGATTAGGAAAGTCAGTGAGCTTTCCAGATTTGGAATAGGAAAGTTATGCCATGAGAATAACATACATCATCATACTTTTCACATTTGCATGCAGCACATAGCATTTACACATAGCACACATCATATAGCATACAGTACATTTTTCATGTAGCACATAACTTTGTTCATATCATTCATTCATATGCCATGATACCTTGGAATCATGGACTTGACATTAAGACATCCCAGAAATGAGGGCTCAACATATGGGACCTCGACTGGGGAGTCTTCATTAGCAAACACAGAGTCTGCTTCATTCATTCATACGTACTTCATTTCATTTCGTTCATAGTCCAGTGTAACCACCGGTTATACCTAGGATGTAGTTTAAGACTTTCATTAGGTTCGTTGTGCAATGACCAAGAATGACCTAATGTCATTACTTGAATCTAACTCACCTTTTGATTATCCTATCCTAACACCTTTGGTATTCATTCATTTCATTATGTGCATCATTTGAGGCTGGCCTCATTCATTCATTGGGAACTTTAAATTTAACCGACATAGATCATGTGAGCATCATGAAATCCAGTGTCTCCC
The DNA here is from genome assembly GCA_016801875.1 of Solanum sitiens. Lineage (NCBI taxonomy): Eukaryota > Viridiplantae > Streptophyta > Magnoliopsida > Solanales > Solanaceae > Solanum > Solanum sitiens. Next base: position 36,510 of record JABWTJ010001297.1, read on the forward strand.
CCACACCTAAAAGAGGTGGAATCACTGGCCAAAGTGATCCAATAACATGCTAGCGTACATGGGATTTTAACCCCTCCAGATCCCTATATTGGCAGTATAGGTTCGAAGAATAGGAGATATAAGGAGACCCATACCCAGCAAGCCGGACAGTCTCATCTCATGAGAGTTACGTGAACCTCCACCCTTCCCGAAAGAAGGCATCACCGCTCATAGCTAGTCTATCTGTGCTCAGTATAAAGTTCCATTGCATTCATCTCATACGTCATAGAAGCTGGCTTCTAGTATGAGGACATCATATCTCATTAGATGATTTCTCATCTCATCATTCGTATTGAGTGTGTTAAGCTCAATACTCTCATTAGAGTGTTCATAGAGGCTGGTCTCTTCATTATCTTACACTTTCATAGGTGAGTACGTATTGGTAACATTTACTTAGGCTCATTTGAGATTGCTCTCATCATTTACATTAGTCTCATATCATGTTGTCACCACATTCATCATTATTAGCACCTTTGCTTTTCATAGTTATTCACCTCTTACTACGTGAATGTTCATTTCGTCTTATGCCAATGCACTTGGCCTTTTGGTGTGCTTTACACCCTTACTTAACCCTTCTAGGGTTTCATTATTTCATTGTTCATTTCATTATTTCATTTTTCTTCCCATCATATGCCAATGCACTTGGCCATTTAGTGTATTTTACACTCATACTTAACCCTTCTAGGGTTCATCATTTCATTTCATACATCTTAAGTTCACTTACTTTTGAACGTATGTTAGACTTATCTGTCTATACATACAAGCCATGAGGCTTCATTCGTAGTTCATTATGTGACTCATACATTCCTAAGATTTTATAGTACAAGACTTATGTATCTTGTATATATACCAAGATCTTGATTTCGATCTAAGTAGATGGCATTATTCTTGGATGATTTGTTCACGTATGACTTATGTATCAAACGGAAGTTTGGGTAAGGAATCCCAAGTCTTGAATCAATTGGATATCATTTATATTTTTAATTGATTTTATTCTAATATTCATAATATTTTAACTCTAAGTTAAATCACAATATTAACATTGAAGGATTACTTTTCTATTTAACCTTTTTCTTTAATTTGGCCGATGGGTTGTGGGTTCGAGCCCCCACAACCCCATTTTCATTTTTCATTAACATGATATTCTCCCATCTTTATGAAACCAAGAGGTTGTGGGATCAAACCCCCACAGCCTCTTTTATTTTACTCTTAATTTTGCCCAAGTAGGGAGGTTGTGGGTTCGAACCCCCACAGCCTCCTTGTTTTAATTAATTTTCGCTTAAGGGCTGTGAGGTGGTGGGTTCGAACCCCCACAGCCCCATATATATATTTAATACTTTTCTCTAAGTTGAGAGCATGGACAGTGAGGTCGTGGGATCGAACCCCCACGGCCTCACCTATTTTTTTTAATTCATTTTCGCGGGCAGTAGCTAAGGGGTTCGAATCCCCTTAGCCCCTACACATTTTTTTTAAAAAAATCTCAGCCTCTTAGTCATGTGAGGTCTTGGGTTCGATTCCCCTTGACCTCACCTATTTTAATCCCTTTTAAAACCCTTTCAAAGTCTCCAGAAACTGCCCGAATTTAACATCAAAATCTGGAAATTTTGATTGCCATTTTGCAGCCTATTTTTCTCCACTTTTTAACGTTGAGAATTCATGCATTTGGAGTAGTGTTTAGTGAGTCCTTTAGGTGTATTTTCATGGACATATTTTGCCAAGAATTCTTCATTTAAGTTCAGCCACTTTACACTTAATTGAACATCATCATTTGCATAAGTTTATACACTTAAATAACACCCAAAATCATATCAAACTTGAAGCCATAAATCAACACTCATTTACAGTAAGTTTACAATAAACTTTTTTCACATACTCACACATATTTTTGGCAACAAAGCTTGTCATTCATATGATTACAAATACATGTTCATGAAAACACATTGCAACACCTAATTTCTACCAGCAAACATACCAACCTAGGAATTCGTTGGGAGCTAATGACAGGGACATGCAACGGGGAAAACAACCCTAGTTTTGAGCCAAATATTCTGAGTCCTAGGGGTCTCTTGGGAAAGGGACCAAGAGTAAGAAGACCCATACCTTAGTTTTCTTGTTCAACCACGAGAATGCTGCCCAAGAACCTCTCCAAAAATCAGTCAAAACACCGAAAGAACAAGTAAAATCCGTCTAGATATTGATCTTTACCTTTTATTCTTAAGATTATTCTTCTTTTGAGTTTTTAGCTTTCAAGTTCTTGATGAACTTTTGCACTCACTTTTTTTTCTTTTCTAGTTTTTTCTCACGTTTGGCAGCCAGAAAGAGAGGGTGAAAGTGAGAGAGATTGACGTGAAAGAGAGTGGGGGATGGGAGATAGTGGTCTCTTAGAACTAGGACTTGTTGGTAGGACTTAGTCAACTTAATTAATAATTAATAATTAATAGAATCTGAGTTTTCTTTTTCCTAAATCAGCTAATATTTATTATTTATTAAAATTAATTTACCAAATTAAATAAAAGCAAGTTAAATCCTTGCTTCTAGTGGGGCTCGAACCCGAGTGGCTCCCATTTGCGAAAATGGGTCACTTCGGGTTGCCCCACCCGAATTTCTTCCTTCAATTAAATTAATTAATTAAATAATTAATTTCTCAAGGTAATTACAATATTACCCCTGGCCTGGAAAAGACCATTTTACCCTTGGACCCTCAAAACTTAAAATTTCTTCTTTTGAGTCCAGTAAAAACTCTTTCGATTAAATCTTCGTTTTTGTGAGCCTCACATGGTTGGTTCCAACCTTTCCAAGCTCAATTAACTCCCCAAGTTAGTTGGATTGGTCGTAGCAAGGGTTCTGAGGTCTGGTTCTACGCGTATCAATACGTGTGGACCTTGGTCTAATCGCAAGCATTCTTGAAAAAAACTAAGTCTTGATCCTATTGATTTTTAGGGTTGTTACATTATCCCCCCCTTAGGAACATTCGTCCCCGAATGACACTACTACTTCATGTTGTAATGCCAGTCAGATCATAATAAAAGCACTATACACAGTCAATCAATAGCAACAAAATACAGGGAGGTAAGGAAGCATAGGTTTAAGAGTATAAAGTCTAACCTCAAGAGCTGAACAGGTGAGGGTAGCAGGCCCTCATGTCGGCCTCAGCTTCCCACGTAGCACCCTCAACAAGATGATTTCTCCACAATACTTTCACTGTGGCAATCTCCTTGTTCCTCAGCCGCTTGACCTGTCTGTCTAAGATCTCAATAGGTACCTCCTCATAAGACAAGTCTTCATCAACCCCCAAACATTCAACAGGTAAGATTGATGCTGGATCACCTAGGCACTTCTTCAACATAGATACATGAAAGACTGGATGGACAGAAGCTAACTCTGCGGGCAATGCCAACTCATAGGCCACCTCACCCACACGCTGTAGGATCTCATATGGCCCAACATATCTCGGACTCAGCTTACCTTTCCTACCAAATCTCATCACCCCTTTCATAGGTGATATTTTCAAGTAAACCTGGTCACCAACATCAAACTCTAAGGGTCGTTTTCTGTTATCAGCATATGACTTCTGCCGACTATACGCAGTAGTCAACCTGTCCCTAATCATTATGACCTTCTCTAAGGCCTCATGAATGATCTCCGGCTCCAAAATGGATGACTCTCCAACCTCGAACCACCCAACTGGAGATCTACACCTCCTACCATACAGTGCCTCAAACGGTGCCATCCCAATGCTGGAGTGATATCTATTATTATACGAGAACTCTATCAAAGGCAGATGGTCATCCCAGTTACCTCTGAAGTCAATCACACACACCCTCAACATATCCTCCAATGTCTGTATGGTGCGCTCTGTCTGCCCATCTGTCTGAGGGTGAAAGGCAGTGCTAAGCTTCACCTGCGTGCCCAAGATCTTCTGGAAAGATCTCCAGAAATAAGAAGTAAACTGAGATCCTCTGTCTGAAATAATAGACAAGGGAATCCCATGCCATCTCACAATATCATCAATATAGAGCCTCGCATAATCCTCGGCTTTGTAAGTAGACTTTACAGGGATAAAGTGGGCAGACTTAGTCAATCTGTCCACAATAACCCATATAGAGTCATGCTGCCTCCTAGTCCTCAGAAGCCCAACCACGAAGTCCATATTAATGGCCTCCCATTTCTAGGTCGGAACCTCAATAATCTGCGTCAGACCACCAGGCTTAAGATGCTCTTCCTTAACCTGCTGACAATTAGGACACTTGGCCACATATTCTGCAATGTCCTTCTTCATGCCATCCCACCAATAAATCTGCTTGAGATCATGATACATCTTGGTGGAACCTGGATGTATAGAATATCTGGAACCATGGGCCTCTGCAACAATCTTGGTCAGCAAATCATCCATATCTGGCACACACAGCCTGTCCTGATACCTAAGTATGCCATCACCTCCCAAAGCGAAAGACTCATTCATCTTCATCAGCACTGAGTCCTTCAGCTCCATCAACACGGGATCTAGATGCTGACCCTGCTTGACTTCAACTACCAAGGATGGTTCAGAACTAGGATGAACTAAAACATCCCCACTAGTGGAGTCAACCAAACGCACACCCAGTCTGGCCAGTCTGTGTACATCTTTTACCAGCTCTTTCTTCTCATCCTCAACGTGAGCTGTACTTCCCATGCTCATCCTACTCAAAGCATCAGCTACAACATTAGCCTTACCTGGATGATAGTGCACATTCATGTCATAATCCTTCAACAGCTCCAACCATCTCCGCTGACGTAGATTCAACTCCCTCTGTGTGAACACGTACTGGAGACTTTTATGGTCTGTGAACACATCTACATGCACTCCATACAGATAATGCCTCCACAGCTTCAATGCAAATACCACAGCTGCCAACTCCAGGTCATGAGTGGGATAATTCTTCTCATGAACCTTGAGTTGTCTAGATGCATAGGCTATCACCTTACCAACCTGCATAAGAACACAACCCAAACCAACCCTAGATGCATCACAATAAACAGTGTAATTCTCACCACACTTAGGCAAAGTAAGCATCGGGGCTGAAGTGAGTCTGTCCTTGAGCTCCTGGAAACTCTTCTCACAAGTCTCCGTCCATTGAAACTTGGCCTTCTTCTTAGTCAAAGATGTCAATGGGGCAGCAATGGAAGAAAAGCCCTCCACAAACCTGCGGTAGTAACCATCCAATCCCAAAAAGCTACGGATGTCAGTAGGAGTAAGAGGCTTTGGCCAGTTCTTCACAGCCTCAGTCTTCCTGGGATCCACCTCTATGCCCTGATCGGACACAACATGACCCAGGAAGGTCACTGATCTCAGCCAGAATTCACATTTGCTGAATTTGGCATAGAACTGATGCTGTCTAAGTACCTGCAAGGTTAGTCTCAAATGTTGTTCATGCTCTTCCTTGGTCTTAGAGTAGATGAGAATGTCATCAATGAATACTATGACGAAAGAGTCAAGGTATTCACGGAAGACCCTGTTCATGAGATCCATAAATGCAGCAGGTGCATTCGTGCGACCAAATGACATGACTAAGAACTCATAGTGACCATAGCGGGTACGAAAGGCTGTCTTTGGGATATCTCCATCCCTAACCCTAAGCTGATGATACCCTGAACGAAGATCGATCTTAGAGAAGAAACTAGACCCTTGGAGTTGGTCAAACAGATCATCTATTCTGGGAGTGGATACTTATTCTTTATAGTGACTTTGTTGAGCTGCCGATAATCGATACACATTCTAAGGGTTCCATCTTTCTTCTTTACAAACAACACTGGAGCGCCCCAAGGGGATATGCTCGGCTGAATGAAACCTTTGTCAGTGAGATCTTTTAACTGCAGCTTCAACTCTTTGAGCTCATCTGGAGCCATTCTGTAAGGAGGGATTGAAATTGGTTTAGTATCGGGTTCTAAATCGATACCAAAGTCAATCTCTCGAAGGGGAGGGACTCCAGGTAAATCATCAGGAAACACATCTAAGAACTCATTCACTACAGGTACTGAGTCTATGGAAGGAATGACATGATCTAAATCATTAACACTCACAAGATGACACAATAACCCCTTGGATATCATTTTATTAGCCTTAAGATTTGAAATTAAGGGGTTAGGACGACTCGAATTGTACCCCTCCCAGACTAACACTTCTTCGTTACGAAAGCAAAACCTCACCACTCTACTACGATAGTCCAAGCAAGCATAACAACTGTGAAGACAATCCATACCAAGAATAACATCAAAATCATGCATGGGTAACTCAACCAGGTTTGCACACATAGTTTTACCACTCACAACTATTGGGCAATCCTTGTATACTCTATCAGTTCTTACATTCTCTCCTAAAGGTGTACTAACCACTATAGGATCATGTAGAACTTCAGGCAATATCTCAAAAGTAAGAGCAAGGAGAGGAGTTACAAAGGAAAGTGTAGACCCTGGATCAAGTAAAGCATAAACAGAAGTTGAGAACACTTGCAGTATACCTGTGACCACATCAGCGGACTTTTCTTGTTCCTCTCTGCCTTTCAAGGCATAGAACCTGTTCCTCTTAGGAGGCTCGGCTGCTGCTGCACCCTGTGGATTTGGCCTAGGCTGAGTATTACCTCCGGCCTGACCTCTGTTTTGTGGACAGTCTCTGACCATGTGTCCACTCTTACCACAACCGAAGCAGGCATTAGTGCCCTGTCTGCACTCTCCACTGTGAGCTCAGTCACACTTAGCACAATTCTTCTTAGGACGCTGCATCTCACCTCCATTGCCCTTCTTGGGCTCAGGTCTGCCTCCTCTAGGTGTAGCACTCCTCTGAGGATTAGAATTCCCAGAACTCTGTTGCCCCTTTTTGAACCTTGGCTACTCACGGACGCCAAAGTTATTCCTGTGGCCTCCATGACTGGGTCCTGTCTGATCTTGAGGCCTAGGCCTCCTAGCATCACAAACACCTCTCTTTCTGCGGCTGTCCTCTACCTGCTGGACATGCACCATTAACCTGGAAAGATCCATATTATCATGGAGCATAGCAGATCAACACTCCTCCTCCAGGTCTCCATTGATTCCTGTGAGGAACCTGCTCATCTCATCCCTGGTGTTAGAAACCAGGGAAGTAGCATACCTGGGTGATTTCAACAAAGTCAGTATTATCCTCATTCTTGCTATTAAATAGGGAAAACAACATACCTTGACAGCTTAACAAACTTCAGGGAATACTCCCTGACTGTCATAGAGCCTTGTTTGAGGTTGATGAATTCCTCAACCCTGGCCTCCCTCATCTCCCGGGGAAAGAATCTCTCAAGAAATGCTGTCTTGAACAGCTCCCATGTGACTGGCACTCCACCTAAGACACGGCTATCTTGCCACATCTTGCACCAAGTCTGTGCAACATCCTTGAGCTGGTAGGAAGCCAACTCAGCCTTCTCAAACTCAGTGGCCCCCATAGCCACCAGGATATTATGAATCTCATCTACAAACTCCTGGGAATCCTCTGATGCCCTGGACCCTCTAAAAATAGGAGGATTCATCCTCGTGAAATCCCTCAGCCTGTCAGCCATGCTACGAACCGGTGGGTTCTCCCTCTGAATATCCTGCCGGTTGACATGCGCAGTCATAGCCTGGGCCTGCATAGTAATGGCCTGTGCCATCTGGGCCAGAGATGCCCTCACCTCAGCATCAGTCATCCCAGCTGGATTAGCTGGCACAGCCACTCCTTCAGCTGGAGCCTGGGGTGGAACTCGGTTACCCTCAGCAGCTGCTCCTCCTCTCCTCTGACCATTTCCTCTCCTAGTGTTCATTTTCTGGAAAAACAAAAAGGATTGATGTTAGACATGCTCATAACACCAAGAATTCAGACATTCCGAAAAGCACGATAAGATCAGAAGAAGGGAAATTTTCCTACGCATCATGCAGTCTCTAATTCAGGATAGTGGTGCACTTCACTACCATGACTTAAAAACTACTCAATGTGGTTGATGTAACATTTTGAAATATCGAGGTCATGTGATAAGACTTAAATGGTCTCCTTAGGATCTAAACCAGTGTTCCTAGCCAATTAGGCATATTTAGAGTCTTTGAAGTGGTGTTGGAACCGAAACTCTTAAACGTCCGGCAAATTGGTTCATAAGAGGGCTAGAGTGTCCTTTTAATTTAACCAAGTTGAAGAGTCGGAATTTGGTAAACAGTTGTAACCATAGGCGTAAAATATTGTGTGGGATGGTATCATGCTGGAAAAGTCAGGGTACGACTCCCCAAGGACCAAACAAGGACCCTCGAGGAGGACCCTTGAAGCAGCAGGGCATGACGGACCCCATGGCGGGGCGTCACAGGCGCGACAGTGCGTCGAGGCCTCCGTCATGCCAGCCTTAGCGCTTGGGGAGAAAGCCTCCGCCTGCACAAGTCTCTGACCAGCGTGACAGATGTGCAGGACGGAGGGAAGCCAGTCCGTCACGGCCACGACGGTCCGTTGTCGTGGAACCGTCGTGCGCTTGGGGAGAAAGCCTCTGCCTGCACAAGTCTCTGACCAGCGTGACAGATGTGCAGGATGGAGGGAAGCCAGTCCGTCACGGCCACGACGGTCCGTCATCGTGGAACCGTCGTGGAGGTTCTGTGATAGTTTTCAGAAAGTTAGTTTTAGTTAATTAATTAATTAAGTGTCTTAGGGGTAATTAGGGGTTTAAGGGAAGACTAATTAAGTGAATTAAGACTCTACTATAAATACCCCAACCCTCATTAGCCTAATGATTCTCTCAAAAACAAAACTCTCTTCCTTCTCTCTACTTTCTCTCTCTATTGGAAGACACCATTGGAGATCAACTTGGAGAGATCATTGGGGGTTGATTTAGCACGAAATTCACCATTCAAAACGTCATCAAACCTTCAGGTATGGGATCTAATTCACCTTTGAGATTCTTTCCTCAAAGGGTTCCTTCAAAGCTTTTTCCAAAAAGTTGAGTTTCTTATGGGTTTCATCCAAATCCGAATTTGATCATGTGAATTGAGTTAATTAGGTATTCCTTGGGTTAGAATGAATAGATTATCATGAATTGTAACTTGATTATGGTGAATTGATGTAGTTTGATCTAGATTGTGGGTGATGACCCCTAACCCTTAACCCTAAATGTAGAATTGATATGGATTAGGTTGAGTTTGATAGAATTGATCTCCTAATTAGTTAAATGGTCTTTAATGATTGTCATTGCATTGATTATGGGTCTATTATGATGAATTGAAGTCTTCACACCTATGTTCTTGAATATTGAATCTAAGTTAAGAAGATACACTTGAGATCATGTTACTAAGCTTTGATGTAGTATTGCTTCATAGTATAGTGCTTCTCTTTGATTAGTTCTAGTGATTTATTATTGAATTACATTGATGTGAGGACCTAAGATTGGTTGATCTATGGTTTGATGGTAAGGCCTTTATTGATGGACTATGGAGGAGTATTGGTAAGTCTTGATGATCCTAGCCTTTACTTCAAAGTATGGTTAATTGTCATCAAGTGATAATGTTATGTTGAAGTATGCTTTGATTGATGGGATAGGTTAATATGATACGTGAACTTATATGCTTAGGTTGGTTGTGAGGTTGCTAGGTGTAATGTAATATAGGGAAGTTGTACGATGTGCCCTATTATGATGAGATATACAAGAGTTAACTTCACCTATATGAATTGTTAATGAAAGGACTAATTCTTATACAATTCTTATTGAGCTATAATGATGGTTATGCAAAGGGCTTGACCCTACTATCTAACTAAGTTAAGATGGTTAATAAAGGTTAAAGACTCATCCATAAAAGGGAACTTAGCTTAGCACCGAGTGAGCTTGTATGTGAGGGGTGACACTTTCTTGTAAAAAGGAAGGCAGGGTTCATTACGGTCCTCATGGGGTGGATAGCCTCATGACCCGAGTAGGGTGTAGAGTTGATATGTCCGTGGTTCTTTACCCCAAGCTCCATTAACTATGTTGCCACCATAGGATACTAGCTAGTGGATCCACCTAGATAGCTTTGTTCACGTTAGGTTCTACCTTGGTCGGTAGACCACCTTCCATCGGTGTAAGGTTTCATGACACCGGATTCCACATTCCATTATGTGGTCTATGTCGGTTAAGGCAAATGTTCCCTAAACTATAATGAATGAATAAGATTAGGCTAATCAAAGTAACTTGAGAGGTTGGCTATAGCTTAGGTAGGGATATGGGACTCTACCTACGCCTTGCACTAGTTTGCCTTGATAGGAACTTTGAGAGGTCAACATTATGCATGTAAAACGATGGTATGGTGTAAATGGGTTGTATGTTGAATAACATGCTTGTGAATATAATGTTGTTGTCTTTGCTTGAAGAAGGATGTATCATGACATGAAGAGTATGTTGGTAAGCAAATTGCTAATTGTAGTCTTGGTAGGTTACTTGAATGAGTAGGAGACATGGTAATTTTACTTGATCATTGCACTTGTGACTTATTGAAGGTTATCATTAGTATACTTTGCTTTGCTATGGTTTAATTGCATATGTAGTCTATTATGTTTTCATAAATGTCCCTTTTTAAATATATTTGATTGGTAATTGTATATGAGATTCCATACTTAGTACATGTGGAGTACTAATCCCTTTTCTTTCCCTTTTTCCCAAACATTTTATGTTCGGGTCGTCGAGCTTGATCCAAATTGCTAGGAAGGAAGACATAGGTATTTTGCCATCCAAGTGGTAGGTCCTCACTCTCTCGAGGACGTGGCCAACATCTCTCTTTTATGATGTGTAGTTACTATGATTCTATGTTGACTCTATTATTCTCTTGAGACGATGTAGTAGACAGCCTATATGCGGCTTCTTTCATTTGATGTAGGGCTATGCCCAAGACTTATTGTAATCGATAGATGGTTTATGAGATGAGACGGTTTTATGACTATTATTTTTCTAAATGTATAAGTGTATGAAATAAAAGTAGAAGACTAAGTAATCTTCGTATATGAACAAGTCTATGTATACTTGATATATATAAATATGTGTATGTAGAGGTCTATGTAAACCTCCGAGTAGTTTTAGATAAAAAGTTTTTAATTCTTTCTGATTTTTAGTCGATGAATGCTATGATGAAGCTAAGGGGCTTGTCTTAGTCCTCCGAGAGGACGACGACGCCGGTTACGTCTAGGGGGTAAACCCGGATGTGATAAACTTTGTATCAGAGCATGAGGTTGAATATCCTTGATGTTAACGTCTCTCTCTCAACCACGTTATTTAAGTTTGCATTCATAATTGTGAAGCGCACCACACTTATGAATAGGAACTTATGTGATGATTAGGAATCATTCTCATTGTTGGAAATCCATATCGTGCCCCTAGAATGTACGTCGTATATGCTTTCGCCTGAACCTTGTGTTTTGGTTATAGGAGATGAATACTAGAAGAAATGCGGCTCGAAGACTTGAGAAAGAGATAGATGCTGCGGGAATTCCTCGTGATGAACCTGCTCCTCCTCTTGAAGAGGTTGCTGTTGATGACCAGGTTCCTGCTGATCCTCCACCGATGACAGAAGCTCAGATGAGAGCTATTATTGCTCAAATGGCTCAAGCCATGACTACTCAAGCTCAAGCCGCAACAGTGCAAGCCCAAACTATGACTGCCCAAGCCAATAGGGATTTGGAACCTAGAGTCCATGAACAGACTATGGCCTCCAGACTTAGGGATTTCACCCGAATGAATCCTCCTGTCTTTTATGGGTCGAAGGTTGATGAAGACCCTCAGGAATTTATTGATGAGGTTCACAAGATTTTGTGCTATGGGGCTGTCATCTAGCGAGAGTGCCGAGTTGGCCTCATACCAACTCAAGGATGTCGCTCAGATATGGTATGTGCAATGGAAGGACAACAGGCCACTTAAAGTGGGTTAGTGACGTGGGAGTTATTTAAAAGGGCCTTCATTGATCGGTTCTTCCCTAGAGAGATGAGGGAAACGAAGGTGGTGGAATTCATCAATCTCTGCCAAGCAGTGATGACGGTTCATGAGTACTCTCTGAAATTTACTCAATTGGCCAAATATGCTCCGTCTTTGGTCTCCGATCCTAGAGATGAAATGAGTCGATATGTGACAGGTATATCGGACGACTTACAAGAGGAGTGTCAATCGGCTATGCTACATGATAACATGAATATTGGTCGTCTCATGGTGCATGCAATAGGGTGGAGGAGGCTAGAGCAAAAAGGAAGGATAAGGATAAGGACTCAAGAAGGACAAGGTCTTATGAGAGTGAAACTGCTAAAGATAGGTTGGGAATTCAAGACAGGCCTAGATTCAAGAAGAGGTTCTCAAACCACGTTCCATCCAAATTTCCCAAGGTTAGGGATGGGAAGGTTCCTAGGCCAAGAGCTCAAAAAGGAAAAAGTGGAAATTCGCCCAATAAGAATCCAACTTGTAAGGAATGTGGGAAGAAGCATTTAGGAGTTTGCCTCCTAGGTTCGGACAAGTGCTTTGGTTGTGGAAAGATTGGTCACAAGGTGCGGGATTGTCCAAATGCTAAGGGACAAGAGAGGGGTGGTCAGTCAAGTGGTTCAAATGATGTTCCCAAAAAGAACCGCTTTTATGCTCTTCGTACGAGAGATGACCAAGAGGCCTCTCCCGATGTGGTGACTGGTATGTTACAAATCTTTTCCATTGATGTGTATGCATTACTTGATCCGGGTGCTACTTTGTCTTTCGTTACTCCCTTAGTAGCTAAGAAGTTTAGTACATTACCCGATGTTTTGCATGAACCTATTTTGGTGTCTACTCCGGTGGGTGAGTCAGTGGTAGCAAAAAGGGTCTATTGAAATTGTCCTATTTCAATGCCTCATAGAGTTTCTAATATTGATCTAGTTGAGCTAGACATGCTTGATTTTGATGTCATATTAGGTATGGACTGGTTGCATGCTAGTTTCGCTTCCATCGATTGTAGGACCAAAATTGTGAGGTTTTGTTTCCCAAATGAACCCGTTATAGAGTGGAAGGGTGGAAATTCTCTTCCTAGAGGTCGTTTCATAACATGCCTAAAGGCGTGTAAAATGATCTCGAAGGGGTGTCTCTACCATATTGTGAGAGTCCAAGAAGTTGATTCTGAAGTTCCTCCTATAGAGTCAGTCCCCGTAGTGAATGAATTTACGGAGGTCTTCCTTGATGACCTTCCTGGCATTCCTCCCGAACGGGAAATCGATTTCGGTATCGATTTGCTACCGGAAACAAATCCTATCTCTATTCCTCCTTATAGAATGGCTCCGGCCGAGTTAAAGGAATTGAAGGCACAACTTAAAGATTTGCTAGACAAGGGCTTTATAAGGCCTAGCATTTCTCCATGGGGTGCTCCGGTGTTGTTCGTGAAAAAGAAGGATGGGTCCTTGAGAATGTGTATTGACTACCGACAACTCAACAAGGTTACCATCAAGAACAAGTATCCTCTTTATCGGATTGATGATTTATTTGATCAACTCCAAGGAGCGAGTTACTTCTCAAAAATTGATTTGAGGTCAGGGTACCACCAGCTTAGGGTGAGAAATGAAGATATTCCAAAGACAGCTTTTCGGACTCGATATGGGCATTATGAGTTCGTGGTTATGTCCTTTGGTCTCACAAATGCTCCGGCGGTATTTATGGATCTGATGAATAAGGTGTTTCAAAATTACCTTGATTCATTCGTTATTGTATTTATCGATGATATCTTGGTGTATTCGAAAAATGAGGTTGACCACATGGATCATCTAAGGGTAGTATTGCAAACCCTTAGAGAACATAAATTGTTCGCCAAGTATAGCAAGTGCGAGTTTTGGCTGAGGTTGGTGGCATTTCTTGGGCACATCATCTCTAGTGAGGGAGTTGAGGTAGACCCAAGGAAGACAGATGCGGTAAGAAACTGGCCTAGACCCTTGACCCCAACTGACATTAGGAGTTTCTTTGGTCTAGCGGGTTATTATCGAAGGTTCGTAGAAGGCTTTTCATCCATTGCATCTCCTTTGACTTCATTGACTCAAAAAGGTAAAAAGTTTGAATGGTCAGAGGCATACGAGAGGAGTTTTAAATTATTGAAGGATAGGCTCAGTTCCGCTCCGGTGTTAACTTTACCGGAAGGATCTAAAGGGTTCATTGTGTATTGTGATGCATCCCGCGTAGGTTTGGGGTGTGTGCTTATGCAAAATGGGAAGGTGATTGCCTATGCTTCGCGGCAACTTAAGGTGCATGAGAGAAATTATCCTACTCATACCTTGAGTTAGCGGTCGTGGTGTTTGCTTTAAAAATATAGAGACACTACTTGTATGGTGTTCATGTGGATGTTTTCACTGATCATAAGAGCCTTCAATATGTGTTTACCCAAAAAGATTTGAATCTTCGACAAAGAAGGTGGTTAGAGTTGTTGAAAGATTATGATATGAGTGTCCTATATCATCCCGGCAAGGCAAATGTGGTGGCGGATGCTTTAAGCCGTATGACTATGGGTAGTGTGTCTCATATCGAAGAAGACAAGAAAGATCTAGTAAAAGATGTTCATCGTTTGACTAGATTGGGAGTGCGATTGGTGAGTTCGCTAAATGGAGGTGCCACGGTTCATCATAGCTCCGAGTCATCATTGGTGGTTGAGGTGAAGTCCAAACAACACCTTCATCAACTATTGATGGAGTTAAAGGAATCGGTTCTTGGCAAGACGAACGAGTCATTGTCCTTAGGAGAAGACAGTGTATTGAGGTATAAAGAGAGGTTATGTGTTCCTGATGTGGATGGATTGAGGGATCGGATCCTTGATGAAGCCCATGGATCCCACTATTCCATCCATCCCGGTTCTACAAAGATGTATCATGACCTTCGAGAAACATATTGGTGGGAAGGTTTGAAGAAGGATATAGCGGAATTTGTTGCTAAATGTCCGAATTGTCAACAAGTGAAATCGGAACATCAAAAGCCGGGTGGCTTACTACAGGAGATCCAAATTCCTACTTGGAAGTGGGAAGACATTAATATGGATTTCGTAGTAGGGTTGCCTCGGACTCAAAAGTCAGTTGATTCTATATGGGTGATTGTTGATAGATTGACTAAGTCCGCTCACTTTATCCCCGTCAAATCTACGTATTCGGCGGAAGATTATGCGAACATTTTCATAGATAAGATTGTGTGTCGTCATGGTATTCCGTTATCCATCATTTTGGATAGAGGTGCACAACTCACATCTAGATTTTGGAAGTCGTTTCAAAAAGGTTTGGGTACTAAAGTAAAATTAAGTACCGCCTTCCATCCTCAAACGGATGGTCAAGCAGAACGCACGATTCAAACTCTTGAGGATATGCTTAGAGCTTGCATCATTGATTTTAAAGGGAGTTGGGATAAGCATTTGCCGTTGGTGGAGTTTGCATATAATAATAGTTTCCATTCGTCCATCTCCATGGCTCCCTATGAAGCCTTATATGGAAGGAGGTGTAGGTCTCCTATAGGATGGTTTGAAGTAGGTGAGTCATCGATATTCGGTCCCGACTTGATTTACAAGACATTGGAGAATGTACATATCATAAGAAATAGGTTGCAAACAGCCTATAGTCGACAAAAGTCCTATGCCGATAATAGAAGAAGGGACTTGGAGTTTGAAGAAGGTGATAAGGTGTATTTGAAAATTTCACCTATGAAGGGAGTGGTAAGATTTGGCAAGAAAGGGAAGTTGAGCCCTCGATATGTAGGCCCTTATGAGATTTTGGAAAGGGTTGGTAAAGTTGCCTATCATTTAAGATTACCTGATGAGCTAGCTTTGGTTCATCCGGTTTTCCATGTCTCCATGTTGAAGAAGTGTGTCGGGAATCCCGAGTCAATTCTTCCTCTTGAAGGCCTCGGAGTCAAGGATAACCTCTCTTATGAGGAGGTTCCGGTTCAAATCCTTGATAGGCAAGTGAAAAAGTGGAGGAACAAAGAGGTAGCTTTCGTAAAGGTGTTATGGAGGAACCACCTAGTAGAGGGTGCAACATGGGAGGCGGAGGCCGACATGAAAACCCGTTATCCTCATCTTTTTGATGTTTAAGGTTAGTATCTCTCTCTTTAATGATATAAATACGTTAGATATTGTGAATCTCTGATGCTTTTGTGAAACTTTGCAAAACTCCTAGTTTTGGAGACTTCTAAAAATGGAGTCACTCTAAGGTGACCTTAGATAAATTGGAAGTTATCTTGTTTCTTGCATATTTGAGTCAAGTTTTGTGATTTAGGGTATGGTTAATCCTTGCTGATATTGTATTGAGCATATTGATAAAATGAACTTTGTACTATTTGATTTGAGTAATAAATGATTGAGCTCATGCCTATAGGAAAAGGAGAAGACCTCATGAAGAAATGTTGAGATCATGTATGGTAACTTGATATTTGGAAGTATTTTTTTTTTGAAATAATATAGTTCATGCTAACAGAATATTGTGAATTGGTTGAGCTGCTAGTCTTGAGTCTACTCCCTCTTTTTAAGAGTGTTTGGTGTCATTCGGGGACGAATGTTCCTAAGGGGGGGATAATGTAACATTTTGAAATATTGAGGTCATGTGATAAGACTTAAATGGGCTCCTTAGGATCTAAACCAATGTTCCTAGCCAATTAGGCATATTTAGAGTCATTGAAGTGGTTAGACTCTTTGAAGTGGTGTTGGAACCGAAACTCTTAAATGTCCGGCAAATTGGTTCATAAGAGGGCTAGAGTGTCCTTTTAATTTAACCAAGTTGAAGAGTCGGAATTTGGTAAACGGTTGTAACCATAGGTGTAAAATATTGTGTGGGATGGTATCATGCTGAAAAAGTCAGGGTACGACTCCCCAAAGACCAAACAAGGACCCTCGAGGAGGACCCTTGAAGCAGCAGGGCATGACGGACCCCATGGCGGGGCGTCGAGGCCTCCGTCATGCCAGCCTTAGCGCTTGGGGAGAAAGCCTACGCCTGCACAAGTCTCTGACCAGCGTGACAGATGTGCAGGACGGAGGGAAGCCAGTCCGTCACAGCCACGACGGTCCATCGTCGTGGAACCGTCGTGCGCTTGGGGAGAAAGCCTCTGCCTGGACAAGTCTCTGACCAGCGTGACGGATGTGCAGGACGGAGGGAAGCCAGTCCGTCATGGCCACGACGGTCCGTCGTCGTGGAACCGTCGTGGAGGTTCTGTGACAGTTTTTAGAAAGTTAGTTTTAGTTAATTAATTAATTAAGTGTCTTAGGGGTAATTAGGGGTTTAAGGGAAGACTAATTAAGTGAATTAAGACCCTACTATAAATACCCCAACCCTCATTAGCCTAATAATTCTCAAAAAAAAAAAAAACTATCTTCCTTCTCTCTACTTTCTCTCTCTATTGGAAGACACCATTGGAGATCAACTTGGAGAGATCATTGGGGGTTTATTTAGCACGAAATTCACCATTCAAAACGTCATCAAACCTTCAGGTATGGGATCTAATTCACCTTTGAGATTCTTTCCTCAAAGGGTTCCTTCAAAGCTTTTTCCAAAAAGTTGAGTTTCTTATGGGTTTCATCCAAATCCGAATTTGATCATGTGAATTGAGTTAATTAGGTCTTCCTTGGGTTAGAATGAATAGATTATCATGAATTGTAACTTGATTATGGTGAATTGATGTAGTTTGATCTAGATTGTGGGTGATGACCCCTAACCCTTAACCCTAAATGTAGAATTGATATGGATTAGGTTGAGTTTGATAGAATTGATCTCCTAATTAGTTAAATGGTCTTTAATGATTGTCATTGCATTGATTATGGGTCTATTATGATGAATTGAAGTTCTTCACACCTATGTTCTTGAATATTGAATCTAAGTTAAGAAGATACACTTGAGATCATGTTACTAAGCTTTGATGTAGTATTGCTTCATAGTATAGTGCTTCTCTTTGATTAGTTCTAGTGATTTATTATTGAATTACATTGATGTGAGGACCTAAGATTGGTTGATCTATGGGTTGATGGTAAGGCCTTTATTGATGGACTATGGAAGAGTATTGGTAAGTCTTGATGATCCTAGCCTTTACTTCAAAGTATGGTTAATTGTCATCAAGTGATAATGTTATGTTGAAGTATGCTTTGATTGATGGGATAGGTTAATATGATACGTGAACTTATATGCTTAGGTTGGTTGTGAGGTTGCTAGGTGTAATGTAATATAGGGAAGTTGTACGATGTGCCCTATTATGATGAGATGTACAAGAGTTAACTTCACCTATATGAATTGTTAATGAAAGGACTAATTCTCATACAATTCTTATTTAGCTATAATGATGGTTATGCAAAGGGCTTGACCCTACTATCTAACTAAGTTAAGATGGTTAATAAAGGTTAAAGACTCATCCATAAAAGGGAACTTAGCTTAGCACCGAGTGAGCTTGTATGTGAGGGGTGACACTTTCTTGTAAAAAGGAAGGCAGGGTTCATTACGGTCCTCACGGGGTGGATAGCCTCATGACCCGAGTAGGGTGTAGAGTTGATATGTCCATGGTTCTTTCCCCCAAGCTCCATTAACTATGTTGCCACCATAGGATACTAGCTAGTGGATCCACCTAGATAGCTTTGTTCACGTTAGGTTCTACCTTGGCCGGTAGACCACCTTCCATCGGTGTAAGGTTTCATGACACCGGATTCCACATTCGATTATGTGGTCTATGTCGGTTAAGGCAAATGTTCCCTGAACTAAAATGAATGAATAAGATTAGGCTAATCAAAGTAACTTGAGAGGTTGGCTATAGCTTAGGTAGGGATATGGGACTCTACCTACGCCTTGCACTAGTTTGCCTTGATAGGAACTTTGAGAGGTCAACATTATGCGTGTAAAATGATGGTATGGTGTAAATGGGTTGTATGTTGAATAACATGCTTGTGAATATAATGTTGTTGTCTTTGCTTGAAGAAGGATGTATCATGACATGAAGAGTATGTTGGTAAGCAAATTGCTAATTGTAGTCTTGGTAGGTTACTTGATTGAGTAGGAGACATGGTAATTTTACTTGATCAATGCACTTGTGACTTATTCAAGGTTATCATTAGTATACTTTGCTTTGCTATGGTTTAATTGCATATGTAGTCTATTATGTTTTCATAAATGTCCCTTTTTAAATATATTTGATTGGTAATTGTATATGAGATTCCATACTTAGTACATGTGGAGTACTAATCCCTTTTCTTTCCCTTTTTCCCAAA
This sequence comes from Solanum sitiens, assembly GCA_016801875.1. Lineage (NCBI taxonomy): Eukaryota > Viridiplantae > Streptophyta > Magnoliopsida > Solanales > Solanaceae > Solanum > Solanum sitiens. Next base: position 55,725 of record JABWTJ010001297.1, read on the forward strand.
CATTTTATGTTCGGGTCGTTGAGTTTGATCCAAATTGCTAGGAAGGAATACTTGGGTATTTTGCCATCCAAGTGGTAGGTCCTCACTCTCTCGAGGACGTGGCCAACATCTCTCTTTTATGATGTGTAGTTACTATGATTCTATGTTGACTCTATTATTCTCTTGAGACGATGTAGTAGACAGCCTATATGCGGCTTCTTTCATTTGATGTAGGGCTATGCCCAAGACTTATTGTAATCGATAGATGGTTTATGAGATGAGACGGTTTTATGACTATTATTTTTCTAAATGTATAAGTGTATGAAATAAAAGTAGAAGACTAAGTAATCTTCGTATATGAACAAGTCTATGTATACTTGATATATATAAATATGTGTATGTAGAGGTCTATGTAAACCTCCGAGTAGTTTTAGATAAAAAGTTTTTAATTCTTTCTGATTTTTAGTCGATGAATGCTATGACAAAGCTAAGGGGCTTGTCTTAGTCCTCCGAGAGGACGACGACGCCAGTTATGTCTAGGGGGTAAACCCGGATGTGACAGTTGATGTGAACTTATTATTTTCATAATTTAACCTATTGCTCTGATGCCAACTTTGTCACGACTGGAATCTAGATCCCAGACGAGACCGGCGTCGTTGACCTCTCAGAGGTCGCAGACAAGCCTACTTACGTCATTCTTACTCTACATAGGTTAATTTTAGCGGAAAATTTGAAACTTTTTGTTTCTAAACATTGCTTACTAAACATTTCTAATGCATTCGTAATTTGTTCAACATCAACCATCTAACATTAAGAGATAATCAATTGAAAGAAATAGTTCAATAAATCTTAATTGTATAATTGTCAAAATGGCACCAATACATAGTCTGAATAAAATAGGAAAGAAACGCTAGTGGAACATGCTACACTAGCTCAACTCCAAAACTAAGCTAGAACATAAAACAGTAGCATCCTCGAAAGCATGAGGACCTACCAACTCCGGATGAATGCTGGATGTCCGGATAACTGCAACGATGATCCTGCAGCTCTATCGTCCACCTGTGCCTGCACCTAAAATAGTAGAGTTTGTATGGGGTTAGTACACACTTGTACTAAGTATGGGTATATGCAAGCACACACCAAGGACATGCATGAGAAAGAATAGCCCTTTCCTAACAACATGATTTTTGGAAGTCAAGTCAGTGGACTTGCCAAATTGAGATTTGGAAAGTTTCCTAATTTGGATTAGGAAAGTAAATGATCTTTCCAAATTTGGATTAGGAAAGTCAGTGAGCTTTCCATATTTGGAATAGGAAAGTTATGCCATGAGAATAACATACATCATCATACTTTTCACATTTGCATGCAGCACATAACATTTACACATAGCACACATCATATAGCATACAGTACATTTTTCATGTAGCACATAACTTCGTTCATATCATTCATTCATATGCCATGAGACCTTGGAATCATGGACTTGACATTAAGACATCCCAGAAATGAGGGCTCAACATATGGGACCTCGACTGGGGAGTCTTCATTAGCAAACACAGAGTCTGCTTCATTCGTTCATACGTACTTCATTTCATTTCGTTCATAGTCCAGTGTAACCACCGGTTATACCTAGGATGTAGTTTAAGACTTTCATTAGGTTCGTTGTGCAATGACCAAGAATGACCTAATGTCATTACTTGAATCTAACTCACCTTTTGATTATCCTATCCTAAAACCTTTGGTATTCATTCATTTCATTATGTGCATCATTTGAGGCTGGCCTCATTCATTCATTGGGAACTTTAACTTTAATCGACATAGATCATGTGAGCATCATGAAATCCAGTGTCTCCCCCACACCGAAAAGAGGTAGAATCACCGTCCAAAGTGATCCAATAACATGCTAGCGTACAAGGGAATTTAACCCAGCCAGATCCCTATATTGGCAGTATAGGTTCGAAGACTAGGAGATATAAGGAGACCCATACCCGGCAAGCCGGACAGTCTCATCTCATGAGAGTTACGTAAACCTCCGCCCTTCCCGAAAGAAGGCATCACCGCTCATAGCTAGTCTATCGGTGCTCAGTATAAAGTTCCATTACATTCATCTCATACGTCATGGAAGTTGGCTTCTAGTATGAGGACATCATAGCTCATTAGATGATTTCTCATCTCATCATTCGTATTGAGTGTGTTAAGCTCAATACTCTCATTAGAGTGTTCATTGAGGCTGATCTCTTCATTATCTTACACTTTCATAGGTGAGTACGTATTGGTAACATTTACTTAGGCTCATTTGAGATTGCTCTCATCATTTACATTAGCCTCATATCATGTTGTCACCACATTCATCATTATTAGCACCTTTGCTTTTCATAGTTATTCACCTCTTATTACGTGAATGTTCATTTCGTCTTATGCCAATACACTTGGCCTTTTGGTGTGCTTTATACCCTTACTTAACCCTTCTAGGGTTTCATTATTTCATTGTTCATTTCGTCATTTCATTGTTCATCCCATCATATGCCAATGCACTTGGCTATTTAGTGTATTTTACACTCATACTTAACCCTTCTAGGGTTCATCATTTCATTTCATACATCTTAAGTTCACTTACTTTTGAACGTATGTTAGACTTATGTGTCTATACATACAAGCCATGAGGCTTCATTCGTAGTTCATTATGTGACTCATACATTCCTAAGATTTTATAGTACAAGACTTATGTATCTTGTATATATACCAAGATCTTGATTTCGATCTAAGTAGATGGCATTATTCTTGGATGATTTGTTCACGTATGACTTATGTATCAAACGGAAGTTTGGGTAAGGAATCCCAAGTCTTGAATCAATTGGATATCATTTATATTTTTAATTGATTTTATTCTAATATTCGTAATATTTTAACTCTAAGTTAAATCACAATATTAACATTGAAGGATTACTTTTCTATTTAACCTTTTTATTGAATTTGGCCGATGGGTTGTGGGTTCGAGCCCCCACAACCCCATTTTCATTTTTCATTAACATGATATTCTCCCATCTTTCTTAAACCAAGAGTTTGTGGGATCAAACCCCCACAGCCTCTTTTATTTTACTCTTAATTTCGCCCAAGTAGGGAGGTTGTGGGTTCGAACCCCCACAGCCTCCTTCTTTTAATTAATTTTCGCTTAAGGGCTGTGAGGTGGTGGGTTCGAACCCCCACAGCCCCATACATATATTTAATACTTTTCTCTAAGTTGAGAGCATGGACAGTGAGGTCGTAGGATCGAACCCCCACGGCCTCACCTATTTTTTTTAATTCATTTTCGCGGGCAGTAGCTAAGGGGTTCGAATCCCTTTAGCCCCTACATATTTTTTAAAAAACAATCTCAGCCTCTTAGTCATTTGAGGTCTTGGGTTCGATTCCCCTTGACCTCACCTATTTTAATCCCTTTTAAAACCCTTTCAAAGTCTCCAGAAACTGCCCGAATTTAACATCAAAATCTGGAAATTTTGATTGCCATTTTGCAGCCTATTTTCTCCACTTTTTAACGTTGAGAATTCATGCATTTGGAGTAGTGTTTAGTGAGTCCTTTAGGTGCATTTTCATGGACATATTTGGCCAAGAATTCTTCATTTAAGTTCAGCCACTTTACACTTAATTGAACATCATCATTTGCATAAGTTTATACACTTAAATAACACCCAAAATCATATCAAACTAGAAGCCATAAATCAACACTCATTTACAGTAAGTTTACAATAAACTTTTTTCACATACTCACACATATTTTTGGCAACAAAGCTTGTCATTCATATGATTCCAAATACATGTTCATGAAAACACATTGCAACACCTAATTTCTACCAGCAAACATACCAACCTACGAATTCGTTGGGAGCTAATGATAGGGACATGCAACGGGGAAAACAACCCTAGTTTTGAGCCAAATATTCTGAGTCCTAGGGGTCTCTTGGGAAAGGGACCAAGAGTAAGAAGACTCATACCTTAGTTTTCTTGTTCAACCACGAGAATGCTGCCCAAGAACCTCTCCAAAAATCAGTCAAAACACCGAAAGAACAAGCAAAATCCGTCTAGATATTGATCTTTACCTTTTGTTCTTAAGATTATTCTTCTTTTGAGTTTTTAGCTTTCAAGTTCTTGATGAACTTTTGCACTCACTTTTTCTTCTTTTCTGATTTTTTTCTCACGTTTGGCAGCCAGAAAGAGAGGGTGAAAGTGAGAGAGATTGACGTGAAAGAGAGTGGGGGATGGGAGATAGTGGTCTCTTAGAACTAGGACTTGTTGGTAGGACTTAGTCAACTTAATTAATAATTAATAATTAATAGAATCTGATTTTTCTTTTTCCTAAATCAGCTAATATTTATTATTTATTAAAATTAATTTACCAAATTAAATAAAAGCAAGTTAAATCCTTGCTTCTAGTGGGGCTCGAACCCGAGTGGCTCCCATTTGCGAAAATGGGTCACTTCGGGTTGCCCCACCTGAATTTCTTCCTTCAATTAAATTAATTAATTAAATAATTAATTTCTCAGGGTAATTAAAATATTACCCCTGGCCTGGAAAAGACCATTTTACCCTTGGACCCTCAAAACATAAAATTTCTTCTTTTGAGTCCGGTAAAAACTCTTTCGATTAAATCTTCGTTTTCGTGAGCCTCACATGGTTGGTTCCAACCTTTCCAAGCTCAATTAACTCCCCAAGTTAGTTGGCTTGGTCGTAGTAAGGGTTCTGAGGTCTGGTTCTACGCGTATCAATACGTGTGGACCTTTGTCTAATCGCAAGCATTCTTGAAAAAAACTAAGTCTTGATCCTATTCATTTTTAGGGTTGTTACATGCATCGCTAAAAGCGATGGAATGTGTCTCTTTTTAACTATTTTTTTAAAGAAACTTTTTAACAAAAGCGATGCCCCCCGTTGCTTTTAAAAAAAAATTCTAAAATGTGACGCAATCCATCGCTTTTTTGTTAATATCTTTTTTAAAAATTCAAAAAAAGCGATGAACAAAAGGACCTTGTCCATCACTTTTCTAAAATTTTATTTTTTAAAATCCTAGAAAGCGACGGACAAAAGAACATTGTTCATCGCTTTTCTGGAATTTTTTAAAAAATAAAACCCAAAAAAAGCGACGGACAAACTCACGCTGTCTGTCGCTTTTCCTGCATCATTTTTTATAGCAGAAACCTGCAGTTTCTACTACGCACTTGCAAATACAATTCAATTCTACACTATTCATCCCAATCAAACACATTCGATTTTAAACATTTTAAATAAAAGAAAAAAGAAAAATTTAAAATAACGTTCAAAAGTATCTAAATGACAAATTAAAGACTATAAAGTCTTTCAAAATTCGTTTCGAAATTTGAAAAAGTTCATAAATGTCAAAAGATCTAAACTAGGGAGTGTGTCCTACATAATCATTCTCATCACTCTCATCGTCGTTGTCTTCGGGAGCCGAAGTAGTAGGTTGACGAGCGAGGTTCATGATTTGTTCTTTGATTTGCCTAACAGTCGCACTAATGCTTTCTTGTTCAGCTACTCTTCTCCGCTCCGACTCTTCCAGTTCCGCTGTAAGTTTAGCTATTTGATCCGACATTGCAGGAATCTGCACACCGTCAAGTGCCTCGACTTGATGAGATGATTCAATTCGTTCATAGCCTGACTGAAGTCGTCTGACATCGTTTTGAGAGTCTAGACCATAGCATCTAGTCTTGTGTGTCTCCTTTACCACTTTTTCTTTCCAAATCTGGATGGACATTTCTGGTGTCAGTCAGACCGAACTATCAAGATTCTCACTGACATAGTGCTCAAAGTCATTCTGCATATTATATATATATATATATATATATATATATATATACATAATCTAATTGTTCTTATTAATATTTTTTAATTGGTCACTATTTTCTTATTGATTTGTTCCTTCATTCATTTATTATTTTAATGATGGAGAAACACATCATCTAATAGTTCTCATGTAATATTTTTTTATTGGACACTATTTTTCTTGTTTGTTTGTGCCATTCGTTCATTTTTTTTATTTTAATGATTGTTGGAGTATTTATGTCCCAAGAAACATCAGCCTTGGGGCCTTGGGGGTAGAATTTTTGAGTGATAATTCTAATTGGTAAGCATATTGTTCTAGCCTTACAAGTTGCTCATTATCCCCCCCCCCCCCCCAAATAATTGTTGATATTTAAGTTCTAGGCAGAAAATAAATACTAAAAAAAAATTATTTTATATGCACAAAAATACATATAGGAGTACTTCTGACAATGTTGAGCAATTTTATATCAACAAGAGTTGGGCCTATATAAATTATAACAGTAATAGAGATCAAACGTGTAATGCACGTTTCCAGAACTAGTATATATATACACACACACATATCATAAATATATTCACAATTAATATATGTTATTTATATTAAATAACTTACGAAAGTTTGTTCGGCGCTTTCCTCCACCCACACATCTGGATCTGACTCATTTTCTTTCTTTCTCACATGAGTGTTCTTGAAAACCTCCGGTTCAATGGGAGTGCGTCCCAATTCTTTTTCCTATAAATAAAATGGAAATTTAACGATTTATATGAATCAACTAATTATTTATTTAAAAGTTTGAATTAGAACTTACCATCTCCCTTTCAATTGTTTCAACGAACTTTGCACCTCCGGTATGCAACAAGCCACCCTTAAGACTGCCTCTAGCATTTTTTGTTTGGTCTAATATTGCCTTAAACTTGTCTGTGTTCCAATACAGACCTAATTCATCCAAACATGAGGCAACATCCAATTTGGACATTCAGCGCTATCTCGAACTTTCTTTAGCCAGTTGACAGTCTGGCGGATGTCTTCCTCTCAAATGTGGTTGAAATGACACGATTGTGCCTCGGTTCCCTAGTACACATAGTCTGAATAAAAAAAAATGAATAAGTTAATTAGATCGATAGTAAAAAAAAAGTATACTAAACTTAACTAAAAAATATATACCTTTAAGTTATTAAACATCGTCTGGCATATATTGTTTGGGATCTGGTTCCAAGAGTGATAAGCCTGTGTAAAGAGTCATCTAACACAGTCTTTTAAAGCCCGGGATAATGGATGCCACCAGCAAAACACATAATACATATGTTAGTTCATGAAAATATATTAAAGTATAAAAAATAAATAAAATAAACTAACAAATAGATAACAAAATAAACTTACGATGATCCATAGGCTCAATCATGACTCTACCAAATTCAAATTATTAGTAGTCCTAAAATCTCAATAATAATTCAAACTAGTCCTAAATTCAAAAATCAAACTACTCTTAAAATCACAAATTGAAACTAGTCCTAAAATTTCGAAATCTAACTAGTGTTAAAATCCTAAATTCAAACTACCTACCTATTCCTATCCCAAATTAAAACTATTAGTCCTAAAATCTAAATAATAATTCAAACTAATCTTACGTACAATTCCAAAATAAAACTAATCAACTCAAGAAATACCAAAATTCAAACAAATCCTAAGATACCCTAATTCAAACTAACCCTAACATTAAAAAAATTCAATTCACAATCAAGAAACACAAACTAACAACCAAATAATCACTAATGCAAACTAACAATCAATCAAACTTAAAACAATATTCAATTAAAAAAATTCAATACTAATTAACAAAACAAAAAACCCTAAATCATTCACTTACTAATTAACTAACAATCAATAAAATACTAATTCAATAAACTAATTAACAAATCCAATACTCAAATTGAAAGAATAGGGCAGTGGGTCGGCGGTGGCGCGTGGGCAGGGGCGATGGGAGGCGTGGTTGGTTCCAACGTCACTTCGTCGGAGTCACTTCGTCCAAAGAGAGAAAGAGTGACGAATAGAAGAGAGACATAAGACATATGGAGAAATGGGGAAAATCCCGATCTGCACTAGCAGATATTTTAAAGAAAGCGACGGACAATGTCTTTATGTCCGTCGGTTATTTAAAAAAATATTTGACCAACTTTTTTATCAAAAAGCGACGAGCTAAGAGACACTGTCCGTCGCTTTCTTAAAATATTTGACCAAAAATTTTGACCAAATAGTGACGGATGGTATGTGACTCTTTTTAAATTAATAAATAATTATTTTTAATATAAAGCGACGGACTGTGTTGCTATCTATATAAAATAATTTATTATTCATTATATATATATATTTAACGCAAAAATCTATAAAAAGAAGCGACGGACGAAGCAATGCCGTCGGTCGCTTTCTGGAAAAAAAAATTATTTTTATTAAAAAGCGACGGATAGTGTGGCTAATATTATTATTATTATTGTTATTGTTATTGTTATTGTTATTGTTATTGTTATTGTTATTGTTATTGTTATTGTTATTGTTATTGTTATTGTTATTGTTATTGTTATTGTTATTGTTATTGTTATTGTTATTGTTATTGTTATTGTTATTGTTAGTGTTATTGTTAGTGTTATTGTTATTGTTAGTGTTAGTGTTAGTGTTAGTGTTAGTGTTAGTGTTAGTGTTAGTGTTAGTGTTAGTGTTAGTGTTAGTGTTAGTGTTAGTGTTAGTGTTAGTGTTAGTGTTAGTGTTAGTGTTAGTGTTAGTGTTATTGTTA
>JABWTJ010001297.1:68053-85842 GCA_016801875.1 Solanum sitiens
TTAACATTGACCCACTAAAATTTATAATTATAGCAAGAATAGTCCAAAACTCCCCTTTAAAACTTACCCAGAAATTTGACCCAGACTGGGATTACGCAACCTGTGACGGTCCGTCGTGCCTACGACGGTCCGTCCTGCACTTCCGTCACGACGGACAGAGAATTGCTCTCAGTACCCAATTCTCAAGAGTTGAAGTGTTCTGAAACGGAACCTCACAACGGTCGGTCATGTCTGTGACGGTCCGTCCTGCAGGTCCGTCACAGACTTCAGAGAATTGCTCTCAGTACCCAATTCTCAAGAGTTGAAGTGTTCTGAAACGGAACCTCACAACGGTCCGTCATGTCTGTGACGGTCCGTCCTGCAGGTCCGTCACAGACTTCAGAGAATTGCTCTCAGTACCCAATTCTCAAGAGTTGAAGTGTTCTGAAACGGAACCTCACAACGGTCCGTCATGTCTGTGACGGTCCGTCCTGTAGGTCCGTCACAGAGTTTAGAGAGTCGATTTCAGCACTCAAATATAAGAATTCCAAGTGTTTGGAACGAGACACCCTCGACGGTCCGTCGTGCCCATGACGGTCCGTCGTTGGATACGTCGTCTCAGACAGTTTTCCAGAAATAAAATCTGCTGCTCAAAACGACTAAGCAGGTCGTTACACTTCTCTAGAATTTGAGTATATCATAACTTGTTCTCGTACATAATAGCTCCATACTGAATTTCCATTTAAATAATTATTGGTTAGTTCATTTAGAATAGTCGCTATTCCAATAACTCTTTTGTTGGCGTAGAATTCTGGTATCTCAATTCTTGGTATTTCTGGCTGAGTTCCAATATCTTCCAGAATTATCATATCTCTAGTTAAACCAATTTTTACAACTTGTATAATTGGCTTTATTTCATCAAATAATATCTCTGCTGGTGCTGAATAAAACTTTATATAAAATAATGTTCCTTTAGTAATTCTTTTATAGTTCATAAATGCTTTATATAGCTCCGGTATAGTTGATATTTCTTCTCCTGTTTGGGTATAAACGGTGTTAAGTAATCCATAACTATAACAAGTTCTTACTAGATTTGCATTGGTGCCTGGTTGCGCTATTAATTTATTATATCCTTGTAGTTTTTGGGTTATAAAATCAGTATGAGGGTCTTTGGTATTTGTAGATCTTGGTGTTGAGTTTAAATAATTTTGGATTTTATATAAATTTTCAATATATGAGCGGGTTATGTGGTTATAGGCTTTTTTATCTTGGTTTAAGCTTTCTGAATAAGTAGCTGTCTGTGGTGGTACAAATAATTGGTCTTTCTGGGTTTTTGGTATAAATGGTTTATCAAAGATTTTGTTCATATTTGAATTCATATATTTTGTTCCTTTTGTTGTAGATGTACTAGCTGTAGCTGCATTTAAACAAATATTATCATGGGTTTTATGGAGTTTCCCAACGTCTCCTTGTAACTCTGGATATTTTCTGTCTTCCGATCGACATAGCTCTGGAATTGTTTTGTCTTCCGATCGACATAGCAACCTCTCCATTCCTAGTGAGCTTTCTAAGATAGACTATTATGTTGAAAAATCCGTGGGAAGTTATGCCTAGCACCGAGAGGATATGAAGGGGAGGTGGATTGCACTTCGTGACTTGAGATGTTGTCATCCAAAGTACCTCTTGAGATGAGTACTCCTCGTTAGTATAGATTGAGTTACTTAGTAGCAATCTCCTTATCCCTTAACTATGTGCCCGCATAGGTGTAGCTATTGGAAAAGCCATGTAAACACTAAGAAGCATGACCTTACACTAGGCAAGTAAGGATCCCTCATCCGATAGGGGTTAATATCAGGATTCCATGTCTAGCTCCCATGGTCTTTGTCGGTTAAGCTAACTCCCACAAAAGAATTGATTTGAAACTAATTATCTTGTATATGGTTGAATTTATGTATGTATGTCTTGAAGTGCTCAATCCACATTATTTACCAAGTAGGAGCATTGAGTGGGAGTAGTAGTATGGGATGTTATTCTCACATTTCACTTGGTGTGACCTATACCTACTATGGGAGAAGAGTACCTTCATGAAATCCGTGTGAATGAGTACTATGGTGTAGTGTTATGGATGATTATTGTGGAGCACTTGAGTAAATGGAATCCATTAGGAGTACTAAGTGGGAGTGGTAGTATGGAATGCTACTCTCACATTGCACTTGGTATGACCTATATTTTCCGTGAGTGTTTTGCATATGTTAGCCAAGGGCGTGGATTTGATTTCCAACAAAGTAAGCCTAAGATTTGGTAGTTTTAATGGTCGCTTTGGTGTGCTTTGAAGGGAGGTGTAATGAAAATCCCTTCTTAGCTCACTTTAGGGAGTCTTAGGATAACCTTGGGTTAGGGCAAATTCAAAGGAAAAAGAGTTCATATGACTTGGACCGTGCCATTCACTGTAATGTCTTCATTGTAAGAATCCAATATATTCACTGTGATGCTTTATTCAATTGTCATTGTAAGTTTAGTAAGTTCATTGAAATGTTCCTTTTGATTACTCTATGTTTTGGTAAAGTTGCCATAAAGTATTGATTGTCGATTCTTATGTTGGTTTGTTTCTAGATTCATGAATATTGCTTTAGATTGCATTAAAAGTTATTTTTACTAAAATTTCCTTTTTGTATGTTTTTGCATATGCCATACTTAGTACATTGTTGTACTTTTATATACCTTATGAGTATAGGTTGGAAGCCTTTTTGAAGAATCAGAGTTGAAGCTTGGGAATTCTATCTCTCAAGGATTGGGTATGTCCTCATATATTCGAGGACATAGTTTTATGTTTCTTAGTTTCTTAATTAAGACATAAAAATGTATTTATTTTTATTGTAAAGGGCCGCGTCCCTAAGATTCCAAGTTGTGTCTTTAAGTTGGCTTGTGACGATAAGATTTCCTAGTATTTATGAAAAGACTTCTTCTATTATTATTATCGTGAAAAGTTTTAATTTCACACTACTTTTCATGCTTTATGTTATGAATGCTAGTAGAGGCTTTGTACGAGATCCCAAAGGTGTCAAGTACGCCCGGTCATGATTCGAAGGTTTTCCCTAACTTTTAGGGGGTGCTTTCGGGTCGTGACAGACTTGGTATCAGAGCATAAGGTTTTGGGAAATAGTTTAAGGTCTAAAAGTCTCACAAGCCACATCTAGTAGTATCTTGGTCATTGGTGTGAGTCGCGACACATCCATAGACAAGAGGCTATAGGATGCTAGAAGTTTCACTTTCTTCTCTATTCTAGTATCGTGCCTTAGAGTTGAGTATATAAGGTGTCTATTCTCAACCTCTTCTTTTTGTATTTTTAGGACATGAATACGAGGAGATCGACCGCTAGAAGGGAGGAGGGAGGTGTACCAAATGATATAGTCCTTCCCCGTGTTGACCAAGTTCCTATTGTTAGCTTAGGGGAGGAAAATGAGGAGGTTCCTCTTCAAGAACCTCAAGTGCCTCCGGAACCTCAAGGACCTCAAGTGCCTCCTATGACTCAAGCTCCTTTTGTTAAGGGTGATATGACTAATGCGGAGTTGAGGGTGAACTTGACCCAACTCATGACGGCTCAAGCTCAAGTTGTCAACAATCACTTTGTGGGCCAACCTAACCTAGGAGATAGGCCCCAACCAAATGCTAGTACTCCCGCTTCTAGGATTTGGGATTTTATGAGGATGAAACCTCCTACTTTTCATGGCACTAAGGTGGATGAAGATCCACAAGGCTTCATAGATGAGGTTTTTCAAGGTGGTAGATGCTATGGGGGTGACCCCTAGGGAGAAAGCGGAATTAGCCGCTTACAACCTTAAGGATGTTGCTCAAGTGTGGTATGAGCAATGGAGGGGTGAGAGACCCTTAGAAAGAGGACCGGTTGATTGGGAGGAATTCAAAGAGGCTTTCCTAGATAGATTCTTTCCTTTAGAGTGGAGGGAGAAGAAGATGACTGAATTCATGAACCTCCGTCAAGGGGGAATGAGTGTGCAAGAGTACTCGCTCAAATTCACCCAACTCTCTAAGTATGCCCCAACCATGGTGGCCAACCCTAGGGCTAGGATGAACAAGTTTGTGATGGGCGTGTCTAGCTTGGTGGGAAAAGAGTGTCGTACGGCTATGCTTCTTAATGACATGGATATCTCTGGGATCATGGTTTATGCACAACAAATTGAGGAGTCCAAAATTAGAGAGATAAGGCAAGAGGGTAAGAGACCTAGGTCGGATGATTCTAGTCACCAAAGGCCTAAGAAGAGGTTTTATCCCAAAGATTCTTCTATGGGAAACAAGGATGGGCTCCAAATCAATCTTCTCAAGGTGGTGGTCATTCCTATGAAAGGGCTAGGTTCCCTACTTGTGGCAAGCAACATGGGAGTAAATGTCTTGTCGGATCAGATGGTTGTTTTGCATGTGGTAATAAAGGCCACAAGATGAGGGACTGCCCAAACCTTAAATCAAGGGTGAGAGATGTCAATCAAGCTTCCCTAGATCCTAATGCTCTCAAGAAGAACCCTTCCTATGGGATGGGGGCTAGAAAGGATAATTAATCCGGATTGATGGTTTTGATAAGTCTCAACTCTTTGTTATTGTTGCTTTTGTGTTATGAGATGAGTTTATATGGTTTTATAGTTCATATGATCATGTCATCTTGATAAATTGCTCAAAGAGTGGAATTTTGAAGGTTTTGTATGTTTGATAGTGTTACAGTGAATGTTCACTGTGAAAAATGTGCAATTTGAGAAAACTTTGCCTTGCCTTAATTGAAGTTTAAATATGTGCAAAATTGTTGTATAAGAGCATGTTTAATGTTGGAGAAGGTAGTTCCTCCATAAAAGAAGTTTAAGGTTGAGTTTTGACTTTGTGAGTTTGGCAAAAGTTGTCTATGTTGATAAGTGTTGAAAGTGTGAAATGATGTTCCTTGCTAATTGATGCTTTGATTGTTGATGTTTTGATCATGATCTAAGTGAATTATATGATGCTAAAAGATTCCTTGTTGTTCTTAAAAATTTAAGTGTCATTCGAGGGCGAATGTTATTCAAAGTGGGGGAGAATATAACGCCCCAAAATGAACTAAGGTAAACTAGAGCCTCATGATTTTTTCTTGAGTTGATTTTAAGTTAAACGGAGTTAGTTTAGTGTCCTTAGGAAGTGTGCAAAGTTTCGTGAAGTTTGGAGGTCAAATGACCAAGAACGTCCAAGGCATTCGAAAGATATGCCTTGAGTCGACCTTGTACGTCTAGACGAGTTTCGTCGAGCTTTATGTGTTCGTTTTGGATGAAATTCTTGTGAGAGGTGTTAAACTTATAGATGATCATATTTTTGTTGGAAACGTCCATGAAATTATCCCCAAGGACCATCGAAGGGCCCTTGAGGAAGGACCCAAAACCTGGTAAGCAGGCTGTCCCAGGCAGCCTTGGCGACGGAGCAGTCGACGGCCTGTCATGGCTGTGACGCCCCGTCACAAGGTTTCGTCGTGGGGGACTTGTTCAAGGGTGTAGAGGGGACCCTTGTCAAGCCTCTGAAGTTTTTAACGGATGGTCAGGATGGGCCGTTGCACCCGTGACACCCCGTCACAAGTAGGTCGTCGCAAGTCTTGTCCCTGTGCGCAGATTTTTCTGCCAAGTCAGGGGTGAATTTGTAAATTCAACCCACGTCTAAATAAGAGTTTGGACGGTTTGTTAAGGGATTTTTCGGGTATATTAAATGAGTTTTAAACCCTAGACCAAGACAAGACCCCCTCACTTCAACATTCAAACTCTCTCTCAAAAAAAGAAAACTCTCTCAAAGTCACCATTGAAGCCAAGGCTGAAGGAGGGAAAGTAGGGATGCTTTGGACTTGTTTATTCATTAAAATTAGTGGGTTTCCTTCTCTTAATGGTATGGTATCCATTATTGAATATCTTTTCATTCAAGAAGCCAACTTCCCAAAATGGTTTTCAAAAAGGGTTTCTAAACTCAAACTTCTTCTAACTTTGATTTCTAATATGAGTCTTCTTGTATTTAAGTTTAGTAATTTAAATGTATTTATCTTAGTTTGAATTGATGATTTTGATGCTAAAAACTCTATGAAACTCTTGTATAAACATACTTCAACTTTTGGCTTTAAAATGGGTTATGTGAGCATGATTTGAGTAGGGTATGAACTTGGGTCTTCTTGTATTTGTCATGTTGGTGTAGCTACTGCCCTAAGGACCTTAATATTGTGAAATATTGATAAATTGCTTATGGGTGATGATGGTTTGATTTGTTGATGAGTTGCTCTCATTGTATATATCTTATTATGAATTGCTATTTGAGTGGTATGGTCCACCTTATGGGTGGCGGTGCTAATTGATGAACTTGATGTTAATTAGTATGTTTTGAGTATGGGATCTTGAAGGTCTAATATGTGAAATGAAGATATATGGGAAATGGGTCTTGTATTGTGTTTGATGTAACTTGAATGCAATGTTTGACCTAGTTTATGTCTAAATGAAGTGTATGATTATGAGAAGCATGTAGAGTGTGTAACTTGATGAATTAAGGTTAAAGTATGTGTAGAACTTGATGATAATGAAGCGATGCTTATATGCAAGGTGTGCACATGTACACACACACACTCTTTTAAGAATTGTATTATGCCATGTTGAGCAAAAAGGGGAATCTTGAGGTGGACACACTTCGTGAGTTGAGATGTAGTGTCTAGTAGCAACCTCTCCATTCCTAGTGAGCTTTCTAAGATAGACTATTATGTTGAGAAATCTTGGGGAGTTATGCCTAGCACTGAGAGGATATGAAGGGGAGGTGGATTGCACTTCGTGAGTGGAGATGTTGTAATCCAAAGTACCTCTTGAGATGAGTACTCCTCGTTAGTAGAGAGTGAGTTACTTAGTAGCAATCTCCTTATCCCTTAACTATGTGCCCGCATAGGTGTAGCTATTGGAAAAGCCATGTAAACGCTAAGAAGCATGACCTTACACTAGGCAAGTAAGCATCCCTCATCCGATAGGGGTTAATGTCGGGATTCCATGTCTAGCTCCCATGGTCTTTGTCGGTTAAGCTAACTCCCACAAAAGAATTGATTTGAAACTAATTATCTTGTATATTGTTGAATTTATGTATGTATGTCTTGAAGTGCTCAATCCACATTAGTTACAGAGTAGGAGCATTGAGTGGGAGTAGTAGTATCGGATGCTATTCTCACATTGCACTTGGTGTGACCTATACCTACTATGGTAGAAGAGTACCTTCATAAAATCCGTGTGTATGAGTATTACGGTGTAGTGTTATGGATGATTATTGTGGAGTACTTGAGTAAATGGAATCCATTAGGAGTACTAAGTGGGAGTGGGAGTATGGGATGCTACTCTCACATTGCACTTGGTATGACCTATATTTTCCGTGAGTGTTTTGCATATGTTAGCCAAGGGCGTGGATTTGATTTCCAATGAAGTAAGCCTAAGATTTGGTAGTTTTAAGGGTCTCTTTGGTGTGCTTTGAAGCGAGGTGTAATGAAAATCCCTTCTTAGCTCACTTTAGGGAGTCTTAGTATAACCTTGGGTTAGGGCAACTTCAAAGGAAAAAGAGTTCATATGACTTGGACCGTGTCATTCACTGTAAGGTCTTCATTGTAAGAATCCAATATATTCACTGTGATGCTTTATTCAATTGTCATTGTAAGTTTAGTAAGTTCATTGAAATGTTCCTTTTGATTAATCTAAGTTTTGGTAAAGTTGCCATAAAGTGTTGATTGTCGATTCTTATGTTGGTTTGTTTCTAGATTCATGAATATTGCTTTAGATTGCATTAAAAGTTATTTTTACTAAAATGTCCCTTTTTGTATGTTTTTGCATATGCCATACTTAGTACATTGTTGTACTAACCCCATACTTTTATATACCTTATGAGTATAGGTTGGAAGCCTTTTTGGAGGATCGGAGTTGAAGCTTGGGAATTCTATCTCTCAAGGATTGGGTATGTCCTCATATGTTCGAGGACATAGTTTTATGTTTCTTAGTTTCTTAATTAAGACTTAAAAATGTATTTACTTTTATTGTAAAGGGCTGTGTCCCTAAGATTCCAAGTTGTGTCTTTAAGTTGGCTTGTGACGATAAGATTTCCTAGTATTTATGAAAAGACTTCTTCCATTATTATTATCGTGAAAAGTTTTAATTCCGCACTACTTTTCATGCTTTATCTTATGAATGATAGTAGAGGGCTTGTACAAGATCCCATAGGGGTCAAGTACGCCCGGTCATGATTCGAAGGTTTTCCCTAACTTTTAGGGGGTGCTTTCGGGTCGTGACAAGTCTGGTTTTGTTAAGGGTAGAAGTATCTCTGAAAATATTATACTAGCTCAAGAGATTATTCATCAGATTAAAAAATCAACATTGGGAGCAATGTCATCGTGAAGCTGGACATGACAAAGGCTTATGACTGAGTATTTTGGTCATAGATTTTTCTAGTGCTAAGGAAGATGGGCTTGGAGGATGTTATTATTGATATGGTATGGAGAATTATGGCCAACAACTGGTACTCCTTGATCATCAATGGTAAGAGGTATGGTTTCTTTGCTTCTACTAGAGGTATCATACAAGGTAACCCCCTCTCCCCTGCCGTATTTATTTTAGGTGCAGAGGTTCTATCAAGATCCTTGAACAGATTGCACAACCATCCTGATTACCATGGTTTATTCATGAATATGATAGGGCCTCAAGTGAATCACCTCAGTTTTGCAGATGATATCATCCTATTTACCTCTGGAAGATGCAAAACATTAAGGGTCATCATGCATACTACGAAGGAATATGAGGAGACATCTGGTCAATTGATTAATAGTGATAGAAGTCACTTCATGATTCATTCAAATGCATTCAACTGTACAAGGGACATAGTCAAGAGAATCACTGGGTTTAAGCAAAAATACAAGGTCCTCTAACTTATTTAGGTTGCCCCTTATTTGTTGGTAGACCAAGGATTATTTATTTTTCTGATCTCATTGATAAAGTTCTATGCAGAATCCCAGGTTGGCACACAAAGCAGCTGAGTTATGGAGGTAGCGCTGTCTTGGTCAAGCATTTCTTACAAGCACTCCCTATCCATCTACTTTCAGCAGTCACTCCCCCCTCCACTGTCCTTAAGCAAATCCAAATGCTCATGGCTGATTTCTTCTGGGGTTGGAAGAATGAAAAGAAATAATACCACTGTGCTTCATGGAAAAATCCCAGCTTTCCCTAGGAATAGGGAGGAATTTGTATGAGGAATCTCAATTATGTTTGTAAGGCATTCCAATTTAAACAATGGTGGATCTTTAGATCTAAACACACCCTTCGGAGAAGTTTCTTGAAAGCTAAATATTGTCAAAGATCTAATCCCCTATATAAAAAATGGGATACTAGGAGTCTTTGACTTGGAAACAAATGCTGCAAAACAGAAGCATTAAGGTTCATATAAATGGGTCCCATATCTAGTTCATGACCCAATTATATTTACCCTACCAAAGCAAGGTCCACTAGGGCATATCTCACTATGGAGACAAGAATCTCATCGAACTTTCCTAAGGTATGATATGATGTCATTCAATCCAATCAACCTTAAGTCCATCACTCATTACATGAAGGATACCATTACGGCTAATTACTTCACGATTTATAACCTTACCACTTGGTTCAACGTTCCACATAAATGACCTTCGTATCATTATGCAAGGTCTCACATATATTCATTTATTCAAGACTAAGACCCTTTAGGTTCCTAAGTCAAGACATCACATATTCACATAAGCATCAAGTGAGGGACACAAGTCTACCTAAACAAGAAACAAGATACTTCCATTTTTACTCATTTAGCCTATCTTTCTTTAGACACTTAGGAATGACCCTTAACCTTATTTAGACAACCTATTCATTACCTTAACATCATCAACTTAACCATTTTAGTCTCATCTAACCACTTTAGGAATAACCATGTATCAACTCTAAGACTACACCCTAAACACAGAGTCAAAGCATAGAATGATTACCTAGATAGTATCAATAGTCTAACACATACTTTCACATATAGGTAGATATGATTATACATCACTAAATAAACTACACAAATAGCCATATAAGTTCAAGTAGTGCTGACAAGGCCATGATCATTAATATACTTAAAGTAACGCCGACAAGGCCACATCAATTCACATAACACCGCCACCATAAGTGGACCATACCAATCACATATAATCTAAAAGCTAAATTACAATAACTATACACAATAATAAGAGAGTTAGGGCAGTATACCACCCTCTTGATCTCATCACTTCATTCCAAAGCCAAACCATTCAATTCAATATCATAAGGCCTTTACCCATGGCCATGAACATCAATTCAAAGTATAGATCATAATAATCAATGAATCTAAGTCAATTCAATCTACAATTATCAGTATAAAACCATTTAGATATCAATTGAATGCAATCCTTAATCATTAGAAAGACCATAAGAAACTATAATAGAATATACAAGCATCAAGTTCATATCAATTCAGTAAGCCTAATAGCCAATAGATCTAAGATTATTCATTACTCATTTAATAAAATAGAAACAGCCTATACATCATTCATACATAATCTATACATCATTCAAAAGCCCACATCAATCTACACATGAATTCATCAATCTCAAAACATAGTCAATTCACTGATATTTTAGTGAAAATTAGAGAATTGAGAATATCATGGGTTCATGGAGAATTTCATTGGAAAAAATCAAATAAACATCAATAACATCATATCTTAACGTTTGAAAACCTTTCATGCAAGAACCCATGATTTAGAGTAGAAATTGGACTTTTTATCTTTTTGAAATCACTTTGAAAACATCTTTGAAATTGGCTCTAAGGTGATAGCAAACCTTACATGAAGAACTCCCATACCTTATTTGAAGAAACCAATGTCAATTGATGAAGAAACTCCATTAAAGACCCATCTTCAAGCTTCATCTTCACCTTGAACTCTTATGGAGGTTTTGGAAGAACTTTTGGAGGGAATATGTTTTGATCTTAGTGTTAGGGTTTAATAATGTGTTTAATGACTTATACACACTTAAAATACCCTTAGACACCCAAAACAAACGTCCAATTACATATAGGGTCTTGGGGTGAATTTACAAGTTCACCCTCAACTTAACAGTAAGTTGGAAGGAAAACAGGCTGCACCAACGACGAGACCATCGACGGTCCGTGGTCTCACCCACGCCCCGTCGTTTGGGTTTCGTGTGTTGCACCTGCAAATCCCCAACCTGCAAGACAAGTGTCTGCATCAACGAGACCCATCGACAGGCCGTTGCCTGGTCGACTGACCGTCGTTTGGGTCGTCGATTGGACACTGCCTGCCAATGTTGAGCTCTAGGTTGTAGTCCTCCTCTAGGGTACTTTGCGGGTCCTACATGGAGTCGTACCCGGATGTTTACAACACAAATATGTACTTATACAAGTTTAGAACCTACCACATAAGTTTCATCCAAAACGAACACGTAAAACTCGACGAAACAAGCTTAGACACACACAAGGTCACTTCTAGGCACAACTTTCGAACATCATAGACGTTCTTGAGCGTTCGACCTCCAAACTTCACGAAACTTAACATGCCGACTATAAACATCATATAAACATATTTAAGAATCATATAAGCCCATGCATTACTCATAATAACATTGAATCACATATGAGGCACTTAGATGACTTAGTCGTCGAACATCTTGGTCGACCCTTGATGTATGACTTCCAATGCACCTATATTCTTAGCTACTGCCTCAACCACACTTTATAGACTATTTTAGGACCTTAGACCATAATCACGAACACGTTAGTTTCTAGTTTCACCTAAGTCATTTTCGGGGTCTTACATTCTCCCCCACTTGGACAACATTCGTCCTCGAATTACTCTTGCCACTATTCCGAACACTCCCAAGAGTAACGATTCAGTAAGTAACTCATACACAAACCATATAGCACATATTTAAGGAGAAAACATCAATTTCACACAATAAAGAGAATCACAACACAACAAGCAACTAGAATAGGATTCTATAACTCATTATGCTACAAAACTCATCTCCTTAACTCCAAATAGCAAAAACTCATTTTATATGAAATAGCATGCTCATATACATCAGTTCTAACTATATAACAACATTTTTATACCAAAATCAATTAGTCAATTTTTTTGAAAAACTTCACAGTGAACAGTGATCCATGCTACAATGATTTGTGCAATTTTTCAAAAAATGCAACTTTTAGGAAATTCATGATATAGACATGCTAATATGGAAGGTAACATCATATAAACACTTTTCCAACATAGTCATGGCCTCATAAAACACATAATGCAAGAATTTATGAAATTCAATTTCAAACAAGCATGCATATCATAAGGAGAATGTTAGGAACTCATTTACCACAAAAACACCTATACAAATCAAGTCACCAAGAACTCTTTGTTTTAGGCTTGAATATACTCATATAGAAAAGTTTAGGTTACCTCACTCCCCAACAACCATACTCTTCACCATACTCCCCCACTTAGAAGAAACCCATTCTATGGTCAACATAACATCCACCTCAAGGAACTCTCAAGGCACCTCAAATCTTAACAATACTTTCTGACCCGAAGCCTAGCTCATGAAACTAAAGACTCTCAAGGTTCAACCATCTAGCCATTACATCCCCCCTTAATAAGAGAAACGCACCATTACTCTTTCACATTCAAACTCTATACCTTAACATTCTTTTCAACTCCACTACCCTTCAAAAGGTAACTAAACCAATTCTAGGTCATCAACACCATCTTTCACACCTCACCTAACAAGCCACACCTCATCTTTTCTCTCCCTCAACCCAACCTTCATAAGGTCACACTCACATGACCAACACATAGGCAACACAAAGGAAAGACACCATAGACAAGGCTCTTAGGCACGATTAGATTAATGAAGAAGTGAAACTTTTCCTAGCACCCAATAGTCTCCTATTTATAATGTGGCGCGCTTCACATCATAAATAAGATTCTATTTGATGTGGTTCATAATACAACTACAACACTCCCAAACCTTATGCTCTGATACTAAGCTTGTCACATCCCAAAAGTACACCCTAGAAGTTAGGGTGCAATCTTGGATTGCGACCGGCGTATTCGACCTCTCGGAAGTCTCATACAAGCCTATCATATCGTTCATCACATAATAACATACTAAAAATGAGTAAGAATTAAAAATTTTCTTTACATAAACAATAATAGAAGAAGACTTCATTTAAAACATTAAACATTTTCAACCCTTGAACCATCTAAGCTTATAGTATACAAAACTTGGGACTAATCCCATACAAGACATAACATAAAGACTTAAACATTAAGACATAATCGAACGTGTGGATATTGTCCTCGAATCGATGAGGACTCACCAATACTTCATCTTCAACTCTTAGAAACCTATCCGTCATCCATGGTACATCAAGACATCCAATTCCCTACACTTTAGTCAAAAAGGTAAAGAAGGGGTTAGCACATTAGATGTACTAAGTATGGAAGCTATGCAAAAACCATAAAAAAGGGACATTTAGTTAATAACATGCTTTTCATGAATTTAGGTTTAAAACATCATAATAAAATCATAATAACAACATTTATCACATTGGAAATACATAAGAAAATCATTTAAGCAATTATCACCATTTAAGAAAAATTACAGTGACTACTTCACTGTACAGTGAAGTTCCCTAGCTTCACATTTAACATTCTTTGGCATGTCGTCTTCTCACTAAATCTATCCTAAGATTCACTTGAGTCACACAAAGAGAGACCGCCCATACACCCTCTCTAGATGTGCCTAAATGATCCATAATATTACTCATAATGAGACACATACACACCTACAATACATCAACAAACAAAACATAAGATCCTCCTACCAAAGGTGATTCCAAGGTTCACTTTAGTGAGTGTGAAGAGACCGCCCATACAATCCCTATCACACACACAAGGGATCCTATAGACTACCTAGGATAGAATCATTCTTACTTAATACAATAGTATGCACCAAACATGACATTCTCCTTTCAAAGGTTATATAAAGACCTACTCAAGTAACTCAAGAAGATAACGTCCATGATCAAAAAATGAGGGGCTATACCAACATTGGTAGCAGAGGAGCTAAACCAAGTTGTTTTACTCCCGTACGAGTCGCTCGTTAAGGCTTTTACCCGCAGGGAGCCAACGGAACGCTGAGCCAAAGCTCCGTAATGGACCGCAATCACATCACTCGGCTCTGATACCAATGAGGGGGTGGAAACAGAATGAGGAGGATTTTAATGTAGAGAGAAGTTAAGAGAGAAGGTGATGCTTTATTTATGAGGGAAAGTCCCTTATTTATACAAGACTCTTTACACTATTATAGCCTAGTGGCCCACACTATTCTTTACATATGGCCTAATTATATTTGGCCGACACAAAACAACAAAATACTAACTATTAACTTTAAGACTTATTGGCCTTTACTTTTTTATAATGGCCAACATACTTTTGACTTATTTACATTATCTTGAAATTTTTCAAGATTCTTATCTCTTCTTTTGCTTTTTGTCTGCCATCTTATCTTGTCTTCTTTTTCTTTCCACGTATCTTCATTCTATTTGGACATCTGGGATAACATTATTTTCTCCTTGACATTTTGAACATATATGGTCAGGATATTTTTGTCCAATAATTTTACAATATCTAGTTAATAAGTTTTCCGAAATAAATTCTTTCCTTAATGCTCTTGTTGTTGGTTTTTGTTCTGGCTTAAGTAAACTAAGTATCCATTGGCGTATCTCTTCCATATCTTGTTCTCTAACTTCTTGTCACGACCCAAAACTAGCCGCGAGTGGCACCCACACTTATCCTACTATGTGAGCGAACCAACCAATCTAAAACTCCAACATATTGAACAAAAATACAAAGCGGAAGACTTAAAACTCATTATCCCCAAAATCTGGAAGTCATCATCACAAGAACATCTATCCTCAAGTTACAAATCTAGAAGTATCTAAGAAGCTAAAATAAATAAAAGGCTAGTCCATGCCGGAAGTTCAAGGCATCAAGACATTGAAGAGAAGATCCAGTCCAAGCTAGAAGCATTAGCTCACCCTGAAATCCGGTGTAGTGACGACTGGCTAGAAGTGCTGCTGAGTTGAAGACGACGGTACGTTTGCTGCATTCCCCAAATAACAAAGAAAGAAACAACAAGTAGGGGGTCAGTACAAACACAAGTACTGAGTAGGTATCATCGGCCAACTCAAAATAGAAAACAGTATATATCAGTTCATATCATAAATCAACTACAATACTCAACATGTAGTAACAAGTACTATAATCATCAATAAGTACTACCAAGTTCATCCATGAGGACTCAAGCCTCAATACCACACTCATTTGGGAATTAGGTTCATTACATTGAGTATATAAACATCTCTCAAGATTTATTATCTTTCTTCCTCTTGTGTCGGTACGTGACACTCCGATCCCCTACTACTATGTGTCGGAACGTGACACTCCGATCCCCTAATTCTACGTGTCGGTTCGTGACACCCGATCCCCTAATACTATGTGTCGGAACGTGACACTCCGATCCCCTAATTCTACGTGTCGGTTCGTGACACCCGATCCACTAATACTATGTGTCGGAACGTGACACTCCGATCCCCTAATTCTATGTGTCGGTTCGTGACACCCGATCCCCTAATACTATGTGTCGGAACGTGACACTCCGATCCCCTAATTCTACGTGTCGGTTCATGACACCCGATCCCCTAATACTATGTGTCGGAACGTGACACTCCGATCCCCTAATTCTACGTGTCGGTTCGTGACACCCGATCCCCTAATACTATGTGGGAACGTGACACTCCGATCCCCTAAATTCTACGTGTCGGTTCGTGACACCCCGATCCCCTATTCTATGTGTCGGAACGTGGACTCCGATCCCCTAATTTATGTGTCGGTTCGTGACACCCGACCCCCTAAATACTATGTGTCGGAACGTTGACACTCCGATCCCCCTAATTCTACCATCTCAAGCCTTCTTTTATCCCAAGGCATCACCAATCTCATTACTTTAGTTCATCAAGCCTTCTTTTATACCAAGGCATCATCAATAACAAGGTGAATTAGGGTTTCTTCAAGATTTTGGGTTCAAAGCTTCATTAAGCTTATTTTATCACAAACACATAATCACATTCATGAAAGCATAAGATTAAGCATATAGAAGGGTTTACAATACTACCAATACATATCATTCACTATTAAGAGTTTACTACAAATAGTATCAACCATAACCTACCTTCACCAAGGATCCTTGATCAAACAAGCAATCTCTCAAGCTTCTTGGTTCCTCTTGGTTGTCTCTCTCTATAGATCGTTCCTCTCTTTCTGTTCTCTCTATTTTTTTTCTTCTCCCAAACTCTCTCTCTTTTTTCCCTAATTTGCATATAAAATTGGGTATAAAAGATGAGAAACCACCCACTAAATACTCAGGTATCTCCTTTACCACCCCCAGGATTTGAGTTATTAACATTGACCCACTAAAATTTATAATTATAGCAAGAATAGTCCAAACTCCCCTTTAAAACTTACCCAGAAATTTGACCCAGACTGGGATTACGCAACCTGTGACGGTCCGTCGTGCCTACGACGGTCCGTCCTGCACTTCCGTCACGACGGACAGAGAATTGCTCTCAGTACCCCATTCTCAAGAGTTGAAGTGTTCTGAAACGGAACCTCACAACGGTCCGTCATGTCTGTGACGGTCCGTCCTGCAGGTCCGTCACAGACTTCAGAGAATTGCTCTCAGTACCCAATTCTCAAGAGTTGAAGTGTTCTGAAATGGAACCTCATAACGGTCCGTCATGTCTGTGACGGTCCGTCCTGCAGGTCCGTCACAGAGTTCAGAGAATTGCTCTCAGTACCCAATTCTCAAGAGTTGAAGTGTTTTGAAACGGAACCTCACAACGGTCCGTCATGTCTGTGACGGTCCGTCCTGCAGGTCCGTCACAGAGTTCAGAGAGTCGATTTCAGCACTCAAATTCAAGACTTCCAAGTGCTTGGAACGAGACACCCTCGCGGTCGTCTGCCATGACGGTCCGTCGTTGGATACGTCGTCTCAGACAGCTTTCCAGAAATAAAATCTGCGGTCAAAAACGACTAAGCAGGTCGTACAATAGATACCAATTTACCATCGTTCGTCCTCGAACGATCAAACGAAGAAGACAAGGCTGAGAGGGAGTACCTGAATCGTGACCACAGAGTGCGGCTATTTTTCTTGCATATCAGATTCCTTTCTCCCAAGTGGACTCTTCAACTGGTCGATTCTTCCCTTGAATTTGATAGATGCAATCTCCCTTGATCTCAACTTGCCGAATTCTCTTCTAAAAATAGGCAACCGGTCTCCTCATAAGACACAATTTTCTCAAGCAGAAAACCGACTCCCAACGACTGATGTAGTTCCTCCCCCATGGTATCTTTTCAACATAGACACATGAAATACCGGATGTACTCCTGACAGCCCTGGAGGCAAGGCTAATTCATAAGCCACCTCTCCTACTCGCTTAAGTACTTCAAATGGCCCAATATACCTTGGACTTAGCTTACCCCTTTTTCCAAACCGCATCACCCCTTTCATGGGTGAAACCTTCAGCAAGACTTGTTCACCCTCCATGAACTCCAAGTCTCTAACCTTTTGATCTGCATATTCCTTTTGCCTACTTTGAGCTGCTAAAAGCTTTTCTTGAAT
>JABWTJ010001298.1:0-85337 GCA_016801875.1 Solanum sitiens
TTTGTATGTTATAATCTTTGTTGGGCATGTGATACAAGTGACCAGCGGATCAGTGGTAGAAGAGGATGACCCATGCTAGGCGTATTAACCCCTGGGATGCGGTCCTCATAATTACACAACTTGGGATCGGCCCATGCTAGGCTTTCGCCCCTGAGCTGCCACCCTTCTATACCAATAGGGATCGACCCATGCTAGGCTTTCGCCCCTGAGCTGCCACCCTTAATTATATAGATTTCTTCACTTAGGTTCTTTAATCTTTGAGATTATTGTTAATCAGTTCATAACTCTTTTGAGATGTTATTTTGGATAATCGTAACACTTTGAGACGTTGATTTGGTGGTCATAATCATCTTGGAGACATGAAATTACGGAACAGTAGTGGAATACATGAAAACAATACTTTGAGGCAGTAACAATGACATAAGGAGCTATGAAACATAAACACCTTACTTTAAGACCTTAATGGCACAATTGACTTCAATTGGCTTAGGAGAGGGATTCATCAAACTTTGTTTTGCAAATACCATTTCTATAACAGCACAAGGGGAATAATTACACAAGTATAGAGTAGTGAACATATAATGAAGTAGTTCTATGCACTTAGAATGGGGAAAGAAATATTGTTAGCTATTTGGAGATAGTACGCTGCCACTATGCTTTCTTTTCTAGAAATAGAACTTATGGGAAACACTTCATTGATATTAATTGCAGGTGCCAGATTTCATGCCAAAAGGATATAAAATCGAATAGCCTTACATACCTTATTTTTCTGACCAATACCACTATCACGATTCAGCCTTCCTTATTGGGTGCTAATCTACAACATAAGTCATGATTAAGCTAACATCAGCAGCTAATCACAATAAGGTTCTCCAAAACAGTAGCTAAAAATATTTGATGGAAATCAGGCCCATACAACCCTTACATAAATGGTGAACCACCACACCCTTCCTCCACACATTAATACAACTTCATACATCATCTTCCAAGATACTCAAACTGCCCTCAACAACAATATTCATAAGGCAACCACTATCAATCTCAAATCTTTCAGCATAATAGGAGAATATTGACTCAAAGATTTATCATCATCCATGAATTCTTGATAAATATATACAAACTTCTCCAATCCAAACATGATCAAAGAGAGGAAAACAAATGGGTTGAAGTCTTACCTTAATTCTGGAAATTTATCCTCTAAACTTGTACTTCAAGAATTCAAACTCTCCTTCAAACTTCTTACTTGAAAATGAGACAGCACTCAAGAATCCCTAAGGTGTTTTAGGGCTGCTTATTGAAGCCAAGAGAGACCAAGAAAGAACTTAGGAAATCTGAAATTTTTTGCAAGTTCAAAATGGAGAATAAGACTTGATCCTTATACTTTGAAAAAGGAGGTGTTATGGCCGACACTCTTGACCAATTTTGGGCCATATAATGTCAAGTAGGTGCCCCACCTGCTTGTCCTTTTAACTTGGGCCCTTTTGGACTTAATATTATTGGACCTTGGCTGTCCATTTTTCTTTTGTTCTTTTAATCAGCTTGGGGACAGATTAGTGCAAGTAGGTGGTACACACTTGGCCCAATAACATGGTAAAACAAATCTTAGGAGGTCATGTACTTACTTAGTTTCACTTGGGCTTTATCCATAATGGCCAATTGGCAGATTTGGCTGTTGGGCCTTCTTTCATTCACATTTTCTTTAATAGGTTTGGGCTTCAAATGAGCCCCTAAATATAAGCCTAAATCTGGTCAATCAAACTTGGGCCCTTTAACTATAATATAGATCAAGTAGGTGATGCAACTGCTAGCTCAATTACCACCTTACTATAATTACTTAAATACTTTCCATCGGAGTTAACTTGCAATACATATGCTAAAATGTGCAAGGCATTACATCACCTTCCAAGCTAGTTTAAACCAACACTAATCATGTAAGAAACATGATCCCTCACCTACACTATAAGTATATGTCAAGTATAACATGAATAGAACTACCACATACAAAAATACAGGCCGTTACACCTTCTAAATGTGTTTCCTTGTGTTTCTAGGAGATGAATACTAGAAGGATGACCGCTAGAATGTTGGAAGAGGGAAGGGTGAATGAGGAAGCTCCTCCTCAAGTTGAGCAAGTTGAGCAAGTTCTTCAAGGTGGGAAAGGTGTCCAAGGTGCTAAAGGTGCTCAAGTGCCTCCCCAAGTTTATCATGTCCCTAATGTGGAAGAAGGTAATGAGGTTCCGGTGGTTCCCGCCGAATTGACTAATCAAGAGATTAGAGAGGCTTTGATTGCTTTAGCCCGAGCCGTAACTACTCAAGTGAATTTGAATATAGTGCCTAGGGTGAATGTTATGGATAGTACTATGACCTCTAGGTTGAGAGACTTTGTAAGGTTGAATCCTCCTATCTTTCTTGGCTCTAGGGTAGATGAAGATCCCCAAGAATTCCTCGATGGTGTATACAAGGTATTGAGTGCTATGGGGGCTTACATGTAGGGAGAAGGCGGAGTTGGTTTCGTATCAATTGAGAGATGTGTCTCAAATTTGGTACACTCAATGAAAGGATAATAGGCCGGTGGAGTCGGATCCTATTGAGTGGGAAGAATTAAAGGAAGCTTTTCTTTGTAAGTACTTTCCCCATGAGAGGAGGGAGGTAAAATTAGAGGAGTTTATCAATCTCAAGCAAGGCAATATGACTTTTGATGAATACTCTTTGAAGTTCTCAACTTTGTCTAGATATGCACCATCCGTAGTGTCTAATCCAACGGATGAAATGAGTAGCTTTGTGACAGGTGTAGCCGACTTAGTGAGGGAAGAATGTCATAGGGCTATGCTAAATGATGATATGACTTTGGCTAGACTCATGGTGTATGCACAATCAATTGAATAGTCTAAATTTAGGAGGATGTCAAGAAACTTGAAAAGGAGTGTTGCTAGTGATCAAGTGCAACCTAGGTTCAAAAAGAGGGATTAAACTCAAGAAGAATCTTGGAGTGGTAAGTTCAAGGTTGAGAAAGAAAGTAGTTCCAAAGATGGCAAACCTACATGTGCCACTTGTGGTAAGAAACATTATGGTGAGTGTCTATTGGGTATCGGTAGTTGCTTTGGATGTGGAAAATATGGGCACAAAGTGAGAGGTTGTTCTAACATTGCTTCTAGAGGAAAAAGAGGGTAAGAAAGTTGATATTAGTGTTCCAAAGGAAGATGCTCCAATCAAGAGGCGTTTCTATGCACTCCGGACTAGAGGTGAGTATGATGTTGGTAAGTTTTCTTTTCTCTTGTTATGATATGAGTTCCTTCTAAGTGGGGGAGTATGGTTAGTAGATGGGACAGAAAGTACTAGAAGTTGTTGCATGTGCATGATGTTTAGGAGTTTGGTTGAAATTTAATTTCATTAATTTCTTGCATTGTGTGTTTTATGAAGCTTTGATCATGTTGTAAAAGGTGTTTATATGATGTTACTTTGCATAATAGCATTTCTATATCATGAATTGCAAAAAATTACATTTTTGGAAAATTTGTTAAAAATCACTGTAGCACTGGAAACTGTTCGCTATAAAATTTTGTGAAAATTGGATAATTGATTCTTTGGTTTAAAATTGTTGTAATGTGGTTAGAACTGATGTCTATGAGTATGATATTAGATATAAAATGAGATTTTGCTATTTGGAATGAAGAATGTGAGTCTTGTAGCATAAGGAGTTATAGAATTGGCTTCTAATTTCTTGTTGTGTTGTGAATCTCTTGACTATGTGAAATTGATGTTTTACTCCTTGAATAATGTGTTATATGGTTTGGTTATGTGCTGCTAGTTGAGTATCTAATCTTGGAAGTATTCGGAGAGTGGCAAGTGTCATTCGAGAACGAATGTTGTCAAAGTGGGGGTATTATAAGACCTCAAAAATGACTTAGGTTAACGATAGCCTAACATATTGTTAATGGTGGTCTAAGGTCATGGTATTGAGGCGGTAGCTAAGAGATTACGTGCATTGGAAGTCAAACGTCAAAGGACGACTAAGACGTTCGACGACTAAGTCACCTATGTGCCTCGTATGTGGTTCTATATGTTTATGTGTGATTCATGAGGTTATAAGGTACTTAATTTATTTATTATAGTATGTATAGGCAGTGTGTCAAGTTTTGATAAGTTTGGAGGTCAAACGTCCAAGAACGTACATGAAGTTCGAAAGATATGCCTTGAAGTGACCTTGTGTGTCTAGGCATGTTTCTTCGAGTTTTACGTGTTCGTTTTGGATGAAATTCATGTGAGGGCTGTTAAACTCATATGCGGTAATGTTTGGGTTGGAAACGTCCAGGCAAACATCCCCAAGGACCATCCAAGGGTCCTTGAGGAAGGACCCAAAATGGTGCCCAAAAAACTGCCTACGGCAGTCCACCTACGGATGCCAATGGACGGCCACTGGCCTGGTCGACACCCCTTAGGTGGTGGGCATCGTTTGGGACTTAACCTGGGGAGATAAGTTCCCATCTCCAAGTTTCTGAACCCATCGACGGAGGCCATGAGGGCCCGTAAGTGGACCTACGCCCCTTTGATGGGCAACCGTCGATTGGCCTAAGTTTCCTGTGCAGGTCATTGTTAAGTGAGGGGTGAAAGTGTTATTTTACCCCACTTCAAAAAAGATGGTTTGGAGGTTCCTAAGGGGTATGTTTGGTATTTTAAAAGTGTTTATAAGTCATTAACATTTAGAAGATTTCATTCTTCAAAAATCAAAACCCCAAATCCCTTAAGAATTCCCAAAGACTCCATTGAAGTCCAAAATCAAGGAAGAGCTTGGTGTGACGTTTTGAGTGGAGATTCCTCATAAAAGTGAAGAATAAGCTTCATTGAGGTATGTTTTTTGATCGTTGAAACTCGTTTCATCAAGGAGCCCAACTTCAAAGATATTTTTTCTAAAGTTTTCAAAGATGAATTGTCCAGTTTCATGATTCTACCATGGGTTCCTACATTAAAGGTTTTTAATCATTGAGTAGTGAATTGTTGTTATTTAGATAATTTTAACTCAATCTACCTATGAACCCATGTAATTAATGAACCCTAGTTTCTGACTAATTTATGGGTTACTTGATATTGGTCTAATGTTGATGAATTATGGTTTAGCTTCTTATGGGCTTTCTAATGATATAAGAATTGTATTCAATTGATGTTAAATTGGTATTAGATTGTTGAATCTGTATTGAATTGGTTTAGATTTCATTGATTATCATAGTTTATGTGTTAAATTGATGTTCATGGCCATGGGTAAGGCCCTTATGAGGTTGAATTGAATGATTTGGTATTGTCTTGAAGTGTTGAGGATGAAGAGGTGGTATGCTGACCTATTTCTTCTTATTTAATGCTATTTTATATTTCAATTTTGTTGTGATTGGTTTGGTCCACTTATGGTGGCGGTGTTATGTGAATTGATGTGGCCATGTCGGCGTTATTTTAAGTATATTGATGATCATGGACTTTTCGGCACTACTTGAAGTTATATGGCTATTTGTGTAGTTGATTTTGTGATATATGATTATATCTATCTTTATGTGATAGTACGTGTTAGTCTATTGATGATATTAGGTAATTATGTTATGATATGGCTATATGTTAAGTGTGTAGTCTTAGAATTGTTACATGGTTGTTCCTAATTTGGTTATATGAGTATATAATGGTTATGTTGATGATGTTAAGGTAGTGAATAGGTTGACTAAATGATGTTAAGGGTCATTCCTAGGTGTCTAAAAGATGATATGCTATATGTGAATAAAATGAAGCAATGTTGTGTCTTTTTTAGGTAGACTTGTGTCCCTTACTTGATGCTTGTATGACTATGAATATGTGATGTCTTGACTTAGGAACCTAAAGATTCTGATTCTTGAATGAGTGAATATAAGGTAAGACCTCGAATAATGATAAGAGGGTCCTTTATGTGAAACCTTGAACCAAGTGGTAAGGTTATGAAACTTGAAGTCGAAAGTCATAATGGTATTCTTCATGTGATAAATGATGGACTTAAGGTTGTTTGGGCTGAACGGCATCACATCAATACTTAGGAATGTCATGATGAGCTTCTTGTCACCATAGTGATACAGCCCTAATGGACCTTTCTTTGGTAGGGTAAATGTAATTAGGTCATGAACTTGATATGGAACCCATTTGTATGAAACTTAATGTGAATTAATCTATGAGAACAAAGGCTAGCACCGAGTGAGTATGGTAAGGGAAGTAGTTCTAGTTAAAGAGTGAGACTAGAATAAAAAGAATTCCTTAATATTTCCTTAACCATGTGCATACATGGGATGTATCTAAGTTCTACCATTGGCAAGTAGAACAACCTCATCGGAGTAGGATAGAACTCCAGATTCCATGCTTTGCTACCATGGTCTTGCCTATTCTCATCAAATGGGATACATATTAGCATTAGAGAAGTTCTATGAGGTTTAGGTGGTGGTATGGGACGCTATCTAGACATTTCACAATATACTTTGAAGATGTTAGTAAGAGTCCCTAGGTCTTATCCAAGACCATTATTTGAATGTCCTTTATGTGATGTATGTTTCTAAAATGAAGTAATGAATTAATGACTTAATGGTGTATAATATGTAAATGAATCAGTACCTAATCTAAAGTAACTTAAGGATTACTTAGCTAAAGTGTGCAGAGGGCATATGGGATGATATCTTCATGTCTTACCTTTGGAAGTTTTGAGAATGACTCTAGTTAGGGAAGATGTTTGGTGTTGTAGACGTGATCTAAGCCTTAGGTAGTGTTAAGGACTATATAGTTAATATTGAAGAGGTCAATCATGGACGTTATCTTCTTGATTTACTTAAGTAGGTCTTTTGATATCTTTTGGAAGGAGAATGTCATATCATCTATGTGTTGGTGTGTTTAGTGAAAATGATTCTATTCTAGGGAGTCTATAGGATCTCTTGTGTGTGTGTAAGGGATTGTATGGGCGGTTGCTTCACAACTCAATCAAGTGAGACTTAGAATTCACCTTTGGTAGAAGAATCTTACATTTATGTTTATGATGCTTGTTAGTGTATATGTGACTCATTATAGGTAATCTTGAGGGTCGTTTAGGCACATCTAGAGAGGGTGTATGGACGGTCTCTCTTTGTGTGACTTAAGGGAATCATAGGATAACTTTTAGTGAGGGAATTACACTCTAGGAAGTGTTAAAAGGGAAGACAAGAGAATTCACTGTAACAGTGAAGAACTTCACTGTAACAGTGAATTGAACTCAATATAATGTGAGTTCTAAAAACGTAATTTTTGGTTAAGTGTTTTCTTATGTGATTCTAAGTTTATAAATGTTGTTCTTACGATTATAATATGATTTCCAAATGAAAAGATGCATATTTTCAATAAATGTCCATTTTCATGATTTTTTATGCATAAGTCATACTTAGTACATGTGGTTGTACTAATCCATGCTTTTATCTATATAGTGCTTGGTAGGTGAAGAGTTTTTGGGAAGAAGACTTGGACTTAGAAGATCGTTCAAGAGAAGTTGAAGTTTGTCCTCATTTGACTCGAGGGCATATTTGTCTTTTATGTTTCTAATGATGTTTTGTAATAGAATTATTAGTACTATGTTTTCTATATTCGTATGGGCCATGTACCAAGTACTCTTATGTCTAAGATGATGAGATTGAGATTTAGTATTTACTATTACTTCTATATAAAAGAGTTTTAAGGACTATGATATTGTTTTATGAAAATTTTTAAATTCTACACTACTTTTCATTATGTATATGCGATGAATGATATGAGAGGCTTGTATGAGACCTCCGAGAGGTCGAGTACACCGGTCGCAATCCAAGATTGCACCTTAACTTCTAGAGTGTGTTCACGGGATGTGACAGGCGTGTTCTTACAGGTATCCTGCACACAGTCCCTGATGTTAATGGGTTATTTATCCGCCACAGGCTCAAGTGGATGGCGAGGAGTTTGGGGTCCTACAGTGAGGAGTTGGTACGAGAGTTCAACGCTTCATATACGGCAACTCTCCGAGGTACTTTGGAAAGGCGGTCGCAGCACGCCAAACACGACCCACTCACAGAGGTTTTGGTTAGAGGCTGTCGGGTGGACATTTCTCCCACCACCATCCGCCATTTTTTGTACGGCATGACTACAGAGGATGCGTGGGTCCCTCTCACCCCAGAGTTCGATTATAGGTGGGTTGTGGTCAAGAATGGACAGTTTAAGCGGAGCTTAGATCAGAGATACTCCACCAACAGGTGGATTGCACAGTAGCTCTCTACTGACGGTGATGGAGCAGAGTGGGTGTTGAACCCTAGAGTCCTTATCAAGAAGGCCAACCTCACTTTTGCAGCCAAGTTCTTATGGCTGTTATTCCGCCACCGCCTATCCCCCACCGCCGTAGAAAATATACTTACTTGGGATAGAGAAGTCTTCGTAGCAGCACATGTAGCCGGGTTGGAGATCAACTTCGCGAAGTTATTGATCTCCGTTATACATGAGAGGGCTTTTAACACCTCCACAACTTACCTTTTCACATGCATGATTTTCAGCGGTGCAGGGATGCTGGAGTGCCTGTTTGGCATTGTGATGTCATCCGTACTCCTATCGGGACAGTGGATATAAGTATCATCAGGGATGAGGCCAATGTAGAGGCCCCACAACGTGGACCCATAATTGAGTTGCAACCACAAAGTGAGAAGTTAACGGTTATGGTGGAGTTAGCCCAAGGGGATGATCTTTCCACTTCAGAGCCGAATGACACTACCCCAGCCGAGTCTACCCCTTCGACTAGTAGGGTGCCTAGTTCCTCTCGTTCTACCCCACCATCAGCAACACTGGTCCCGATTGCTAGGGTATAGAAGCTAGAGGCCCAGATGACCACCTTGCTGCACCATATCCAACCTTGGATACAAAAATCTATTGACGAGGCTGAGGACCGGATTGAGAAGAAGGTGGCTCGGCAGACAGAGCTGAAGATTCAGGCAGTCCACCAGTGCGTAGATGCATTCGAGCTACGAGTGCTAGCATTCCCAGCCCCACTATTGATTTGACTATTTTTCAGGAGGCTGTGGCGAGTCTGCGAGCTGATATGGACAACATACTTGAGATGAGGGGACCCGAGCCTGAGAATGCACCACTTAAGACATTAGAGGACACAGTTCTTGCTACACTATTCACTGCTCCCACTGCACCACCGCCTGAGCCACGTGAGCGTGCCAAGAGGCACCCTTCCAGCTGTACCACTGAGGGAGATGAGGCATGTGCTAGCAAAAAAGAGTGGACAGATCTTGAGACTGTGAGGAGAGCATTGTTTATTGATGAGGAGGCTCGACAGATAAGGGCTCGAAAGTTGGCTTCTGGGGCGTCTAGCTGCAGAGTGGAGGTTGTTGAGAGGAGCACCACTGAGGGTGCGGATACTGCTGTGGGCCCTACTGAGGGTGAGGGTTCCATGAAATCGCACCCGCCTTCTTGTTGATCTTTGGCTCTATGCGCCTCAGGTTTGCTTGACCTACCACCCTATCTTTATATTTCTTATGCATTGGGGACAATTGCATATTTGTTTTGTTGGGGGTGGGGTAAATGGAAAGTGAGTGCTAGGGTGAAGTCTGAGTAGCCCAACTCACGATCCTCTCTTGGGGTTTTCTTGCCTATGTTCTTTTGCCCCAAGAGACTCCTTACTTTACTGTTGAACGGGCATGTCGTAACTTGTACACAATATGAAAGTGAAATATGAAGCATGATGGCTAAACTTAAATGATATCCCGTTCTAAGAAAATGCTTGCATGAATAGGTGTAAAGAAGTTGACTGTGTTGGCTCTAATCATGACATAGATATACACCACTGCATGGACCTCAATCTAAAACTCAAACTAGGTGTCCGATAATCTGATAGGGTAACGAGGTGTCAAGAGAGTGTGACGAAATTTGATGTTCCACTAATGGTACCTAGCTAGAACTTGCCCAGTTAGTTCTACAAAAAGGAATCTGTGTTAGACATCTAGGAAAGGATAATAGGCCCTTGTTCAAATTAGCAAACTTCTAGCCTAAAGCAAAGAGAACCAAATGGAATTGTAATCCCTTTTTGATCCAAATATTTTTAGCTTTAAAATAGACCTTTTCTTTTCTTCACCAACTCCTCTTCCCTGGGTATAATGTGTTGGCCCTGGTCCCTCATTAGACATGTGCCCCTCAACTTAGGCCAAAATCATAAGTTGAGGGTGGCTAATGCAGAAACTGACCTCATCTTGGCCCTGACCCAACCTTGGGTAATGTGTACCTCGACTTATGGAAAAGCCATAAGTTGAGGGTGGCTATTATGAGTGATAACCCTAAAAGTGGTTATAAAAAAAGAGTAATGTGGAAAAAAAAAGGGATAGTGAACAAGAGAAGTGACTCAGTCAAAATTGTCAATTGAGTAAAGAAAGAAAAATAAAAGAAAGAGAAAAAAGAGTGTTGAAGAAAAGAAGTAAGAGTCACTTCCATAAAAGTGAAAGAAAGGAGAAAAGAAGGCAAAGATTGCAAGAAAAGAAAAAGTAGGGCATAATAGACAATTAAAGAGGTAGGACGCTTAGCCGTAATGTCAAGGAGGGCAACAAGTCACTAAAATGTACCCATATGTACCATACATGACCCTGAGCCTACGTTACAAGCCAAGAAAGTTCTATCGTAATCCTAAGAGTCTAATATGGTGAACTTAAGCAGTGAAAATAAGGGCAAGCCTATAGAGACAAGTACCAACTAGATGTGAAGTTGTTTTGAGTGTGAGTGTTGAATTATGATCCTTATACTCAAAGTTGAAATCACTGTGCGAAAAAGGAGGATATATTTTGAGGTGAGGGCACTAGTTGCAATATGTAAATTTGGAACCTTGGTGAGAGATAAAAGAGTAGGGGTTTCAGTGCGTGGTGAGTCTGTGTCATGGTCTGATCCATATAAATGAGCTTAGTAAGCTTAAGAGTAAACGCATGCACTAAAGAAATGAAAAAAAAGGTCGGGATTGATAGCCATGTGATTGCGAAAGCTTAAAAGAGGATACTTTTGTACAAAAGTGTTATGGTGAGTCATAGTGCGTCGCTTGAGGACAAATAACGAATTTAAGTCGAGGTTGTTGATGTATAGTGGTTTCATGGTACTTTCAATGCTATTTCCTTAAGATTGATGTTCGCCAAGAGCCTTTTTGTAGTAATTTTAATATGTTTTATCTTTGTTTTGTAGGAAAGTTTTCCAACACTAAAATGCAGAAGGCTGTGAAGAATCAGTGCAGAAGTGACCCACGAAGCCATCGATGGCCCGTCGTCCCATCGACGAACCGTAGGTGGTGACCGTCGATTGGAGGTTCAGGCATCTGGAAGCAACTCAGAGAATTTTGACTAAGTGTGGGGCTATGGAAGGATCGACGGTCCGTCGGTTGATCAACGGATCATCCTAGCAAAACGTTGATTTAATTAGAGAATGTCCCAGTACCCGATGTTGAAGAAAAGATAAGTATGGAACGACGAGAAGCATCGACGGATTGTGCTGTTAGTCCGTCGATTGGATCAGAGAAGATGCAAAATGAAGGATGAAAAAAGATGCTAAGTATGGACCGACAGAGGCAGTCGACGGTCTGTCATTCTATGGGGGTCGTCAATTGAAGCCGCGTTTTAGACGAACTTTCTTTATTTGAACTCCTTTTAATTTAGGACTCTCTTTTCTTATAAATAAGGTGTAAAACCTCGTTTATGGGGT
This sequence comes from Solanum sitiens, assembly GCA_016801875.1. Classification (NCBI taxonomy): domain Eukaryota; kingdom Viridiplantae; phylum Streptophyta; class Magnoliopsida; order Solanales; family Solanaceae; genus Solanum; species Solanum sitiens. Next base: position 11,713 of record JABWTJ010001298.1, read on the forward strand.
TGGATTCTTTTACTATTTTCATACTTTTGTTCTTGGAGATTTGACTTTGCAACTTGGGCAATAATTCAAATTTCCTTATATGGTTTATTTAAAGACAATTGTGTGATTTCAAGTTGAATTTCTGGATTTTCTTCGAATTTTTCAAAGTAAGTTCATGATTTATTATTTATCGATTATGATTTTGTTCTTCTACGCATGGGTAACAAAATCCACAACTAGGGTTGTGTGAACCATGGGTGATTAACAAAATAAACCTAGTTAAATAACAATTCTCAAATAAGTTATTGCATGCATCAATAATTCTTTCATTTAGAAGTCTTTTTAAAGAGTGCACGCGTTAGAACTCGCCTTATTCTACTTGCTGGACCAAGGGGATAGTTAATAGGAAAAGAATTATCGACATAGATTTAGTGGATACTATCTAATAGGGTAGTTTCGATTTGTACAAAGTAATAACTAAGCCAAACATCAAATATGATGCCTAATATGAAGTAAAGGTAAGGGTTAGTAACTTAGACACACGTAGCCGGACCAAGGTACGGGGTGAAATTCTCTAATGCCGGACAAAGTATTTAGAGATACATAACTTATCACTTTGCATGCAAAACCTTAGGGAAGAATTGTTATAGCTAGGATTATGGAATTATGAACCTATGGGGAACACTTACACCCTCGTTTATCTCACAGCTTGATAAACACCAATAATTCACTCCTTCTATTTGTTTGATTTCACAACATTACAACAATTTTGTTTCACAAAACCCCCCTTTAGTTACTAGTTTTCGGAAAGGACTTGACTAAATAGAAGTAATCATACATTAAAGTTAAGTCTAAACCATTTTCCTCGTGGGATCGACCCCAACCTAATAGTTGGGTTCTTTACTTGATACGACCGCTTATAATTCTATAGGGAAGTGTAATTTGAGCGTATCAGACGCGGAGCCACATCTCAAATTCGGTAAAATCATATTTTTGACATTTTGACTTCACAAAAAGACCCATTTAAGTGACGGGTGTTTTGGGTAATTTAGGTAGTGATTATATATAGCCTAAGGTTCATTTTTCACTCCTCTAAACCCAATTCCCAAAGCAAAACCCAAAAGCTCTCACCTCTCTCTACTTTTTCTCTCCCCAATTTCTCAATTGAAGAAGGAATAAAGCCTGAAGAAAAAGGTCAATTTCTCTAGGATTTCACTTCAATTTCATGGATTAATATTCATTAAGGTATGGGTTATTCACTCTTGGGATTTCTTTCCCCAAGAGGTCTTTTGAAAGTTGATTTTTAAATTACCCAATTCCATGGGGTTTTCCAATTCTAATGGGTTCTTGTTTATTAATTGATGTTAGTTGATGCAATTTCATGTTGATCATGTTCCCTTCTCCAAATTTCCCAAATCTTGGATCTTGGTTATAAATTGATGGGAATTGATTTATGAACTGATTAATAGACTTACTTTATGTATTCTAATTCATTAATGGATTGACTGGGGCAATGTAATGTTGGGATTGCATCAAATTCATGATGAACCCTAATTCCCCTAATCTTAGGTTGTGAATTGATGATAATTGGGATAGTGATGATGTAGTTGACCTAGTTCTTGTGTTAATTACTATTTATTGATGTTACTACACCTGTTATTGGATGTAATTGGTTTGTTGATGGAAAGACCATGATAATGGCTTTGGAAGGATATTTGGTAAGTCTTCATGATCCTAACCTTTACTTCAAATATGATGCCTTGTGATTGGTGATGTTGTTCAATTGAAGTATGCCTTGTGAATAGCCTACATAGGTGTTGGTATGATGTTGAATTGAAATGTCTTGACTATGTGATTGTGAGATTATGCTTAAGATGAAATGAAATAAGGTTGGTGATGACTTGCCTATGTGCCTTGTTATGAAATAACGATGATGATATGCTAATCTCACATATCATGGTTGCCATGAAAGGATATTCTCATGCAATACCTATTTAGCTAAATGACTATGATTATACAAGGGATAGACCCTATAACCTAAACTAAGTGATGATTTTTAAAGAAAGACATTTCAAAAAGGATTTAGCTTAGCACTGAGTGAACTTGTAGATGAAGGGTGGCACCTTCCCATGGAGGGAAGGTAGGGTTCACCATAGTCCTCACGGGGTGGATAGCCTCATAGTCCAAAAAGCGCATAGAGTGATGTTTCTATAACAGCCACCAAGCTCCATAAACTATGTTTCCACCATAGGAATACTAGCTACTGGATCAACCTAGATGCTATGTTGATGTTTGGTACTACTTTGGCCGGTATTCCACCTTCCATCGGTGTAAGGTTTTACAACGCCAGATTCCACACTTAACTGTTGTGGTTTATGTCAGTTAAGGCAAGTGTTCCCAAAAGTAAAATGAAGTAATAGACTACACACTAACTAGGGTGACTTGAGAGGTTTTACTTAGCCTAGGTAGGGGTATGGGACTCTACCTATTCTTTGCACTACTTTTCCTTGAGGGAATCTTAAGGAGGTTGTTCTTCTGTTCTTATAATATAGATGCTATGAAGAAGTTGACTTTACATGTTGATGATCCTTTATAATGTTATTTCATTGATGAAAATGCCATTGGTCTATATTGATAACTATGATGATGACTACTATTGATGCTATGTTATGTTGAGTTGGACATTACTTGTGATCCTTTGTTTGGTTAACTTGATTGAGTAAGGTTATGGAGCTTTTCTTGGTCATTGCTCTTGTAGGCTAAATGGTGGTTTATGATTAAGGGTCTTGCTTATATTATGATGTTATGAACTCTTGTATATGTTGACTTGACTATTACTTGTTGATGTTGGTCTTGTGTCGTACATAGTTTTGAATTATGGATTATGTGATTATCAGCTTATATGGGTTCTTAATTGTGCATAAGGCTTTTCAAAGTACTTTGGCATGGTTTTTATGAAATGTCCTCTTTAGCATTATTTCACTTGTTTATGTTCATATACCCATACTTAGTACAAGTGTGTACTAACCCATGTTTGATGTTTACTACAAATCTAGGATCTGGCTGTTGATATTAGAGAAGGCTTTGAAGACTACTTGGATTCTTATCTTCCATGTTAGGTAGATCCTGACTCTCCGAGGACGATGTCGTTATCTACTTATTGAATGTTGTTTAGTCTAAAAGACACTTTGTTCATTCTCTTTCATTTAGGTACTATAATTGTAAATCCTATATGTGGCTATAATATTTTATGTAAGGGTTATGACAAAATTGTGATACTCTTATCTCTATGTTTTAATATGAGACAATATTATAGACTTCTTATGAGACTATCTTATAATATGTATGTGCAGTAAAAGTAGAAGACTATGTAATCTTCTTATACGAAGGGTCTATGTATACTCGATAAATGTATATTTTGTGTAAGCGAGAGGTCTAAGTAAATCTCAATGTAAGAGTAATAGAAAAGTTTTAAATTTTCTGCATTTTTTAACATATGAATGTAATGGTGAATGCTAAGAGTCTAGTTTTAGTCTGCTTCGGGGACGACGATGCCGGTTTCGTCTAGGGGGTGCTCCCAGGATGTGACAGACGCCGCCGGTTAAGTCTAGTGGGTGATCCCCGGATGTGACATCTAGAAAAGCCTCTTTGAAAACTTCCCAATCTACCGGACAATCCTTTAAAGGTCTGTAATCCCTCCATTGATCAAACCACACTTGAACCACATCCTTGAGTTGGTAAGCGGCTAGCTCCGCTCTATACCTAGGGATCACACCTATATCATCCACCACCTTGAATAATTCATCCAGGAAGCTTTGTGGATCTTCATCCACCTTAGCGTCATGAAAAGTAGGAGGGTTCATCCTCATGAAATCCCTAATTCTTGAAGCGGGAGTACTCACATTAGGTTGATGTCTATCTCTTTGGTTAACTTGGGCAACGAAATGATTTGTGACGACTTGAGCTTGAGCCGTCATGAGTTGGGTCAAATTCATTAGGGCATCCCTCAACTCCGCTTTAGTCATATCCCTTAAACAAAGGGAGATTTAGGAGCTTGAGACATAGGGGGAATGTGATGTCCTTGGCGCCCTTGAGGTTCCGAAGAGGGAACTGCCTCATTCACATTCTCTAGGCCAAGTATAGGGACTTGGGCAACACGGGGAGGGATCCTCTCATTAGCTACACCTTCCTCCTCCCTTCTAGCGGTTGCTCTACTCATATTCATGTCCTATAAACACAAAGATAAGAGGTTGAGAAGGATATCTTATAGAACTCAACTCTAAAGCACGACATTAGAATAATGAAGAAAGTGAAAAATCTATCATCTTATAGCCTCTTGCCATGGATGTGTCACGACTCACACCAATGAACAAGAATCTACTAGACGTGGTTTGTGAGGCTTCACACCCTAAACTATTTCCCATAAACTTATGCTTTGATACCAAATTTGTAACGACCCGAAAGTACCCCCTAGAAGAAGGGAGCACCATTAGGTCGGAACAGTTACGTAATTGAACGTTTAGAGGTTTTGTAAAAGCCTTAGATATCATTCATTACATACTACATGACAAGTAATGCGGAATTAATTTTTTTCACGAATAAATCAATAAAGAGAAAACATCATTCATAAAAACTAAAGGAGTGATCTCGTCTTCACTAGACATCATAAAGACATGACGTAAATATCTTAGGGACACGACCCTTTACATATAATGAAAATACATTATAAGTCTTAATGCTAGAATCTAAGAAATAGAACTATGCCCTCGAATATATGAGCACATACTTAGTCTTGAGAGAGTCGATTCCCAAGCTTTGACTTCTAGTCTTTAACTTGCCTCCAACCTTTACTTATTCAGTACAGAAAAGCATGGGGTTAATAAGAACAATGTACTAAGTATGGCCTATGCAAAAAAATGCAAAAAAGGACATTTTAGTACAATAAGCTTTCATGACAAATAAGTAAAACCTTCATGATTTTAGAGTCAAAATAGTATAAGAAGCATCATTAATCACATATAATAGAACTCTCATAATTTTTGAAGAATGCAACTTTACATTAAACTAAGCATATTACAGTGAACACATTAAAGCCTTATAGTGAACCATTCATCCCAAGCATAGTGAACTCATTCCTATGAGGTTCCCTCTAACCAAGTTATCCTAAGACTCCCTAAGGTAAGACAAGAAAGGACCACCCATACACCCCCTTCAAGACACACCAAAGCGATACTTAAGACTATGAACCATAGGCTTACCTCGCAGGAGAAACAAGTCCACACTATTGGCTAGACATTTGAAGGACATTCATACCTTATGGACTTATGGTGCCCTACTCCAAAGAGACTTTGTAAGTTGAACTAAGTGCAATGTGAGAGTAGCATGCCATACTACCACTCCCACTTAGTGACCCTTGAGGATTCTCTTGGACCAAGTACACTACATGCATCCCTCTTAACTTCATTATGTGAAACTTACCTTTTACTTGTTTCTTTAACATTAGGCCTTAAGTCATCTAAATTCATTTAAAACACATGATAGCTCATTCATATAATTCATATAGAGCACACCAAGACTCCCCTTTCGGAAGCTCTACTTAGGGCAATGGATATATAGCATCTCATACCACCACCTACCCTAAGTAGTACGTTCTTTAAGGAGACTTAGTTCATACACTTCATATAAAACACACCAAGACTACCCTTTCGGAAGGTCTACTTAGTGCAATGGATATAAAGCATCCCATACAACCACCAACCCTAAGTAGTATGTTCTTTTAGTAGACTTAGTTCATTCATTCTTTTGTGGGGGAATAGCTTTAACCGACATAGACCATGAGAGCTAGACATGGAATCCCAATACTAACCTTATCGGATGAGGGTTCCTCACTTGCATAGGGTGGGGTCATTCTCTTAGCTTTTACATGGTTTTTCCAATAGCTACACCTATGTGGCGCTTAGTTGAGGGATAGGGAGATTGCTACTAAGTAACTCATTCTATACTAACGAGGAGTACTCATCTCAATAGGTACAATTCAATACAACATCTCAACTCATGAAGTGTAACCACCGCTTCTTCATATCCTCTCGGTGCTAGGCATAACTCCTCCACACAGTCGTAAACATTCTTTAAAATAGACTAAGGGGTAGCTAATTATCACCACATCTCAACTCACGAAGGGTCCTTATCCCTAGAGGTTACATTGGAATACCACATCTCAATTCACGAAGGGTATCCAACCTCCAACTTATCTTAGAAACCTCTTGAAAATAGTGAGGTTGCTACTAAACACTTCATTTCAACTCATGAAGAGTGTTCACCCCAAAAATCCCCTTTTAATTCACATTCCTAAACTTCATTCATTCCTTCATTCTTTCAAAGTGAGTATGTGTGTACATGTGAGCACACCTGTAAGACCCCAAAAATGACTTAGGTTAACTAGAGCCTAACATGTTGGTAATCATAGAATAAGGTCCTAATGTGGTATGTAATATGGTATTGAGGCATTAGCTAAAGTATTAGGTGCATTGGAAGTCAAACGTCAAGGGATGACTAAGACGTTCGACGACTAAGTCACCTAAATTCCTCATATGTGGTTTTATGTGTTTATGTATGATTCATGAGGTTTTAAGGTCCTTAATTGAGTTATTATAGCATGTACAGTCAGTGTGTCAAGTTTCGTGGAGTTTGGAGGTCAAACGTCCAAGAACGTTCAAGAAGTATAAAAAATATGCCTTGAATCGACCTTGTGTGTCTATGCATGTTTTGTCGAGTTTTACGTGTTCGTTTTGGATGAAATTTATGTGAGAGGTGTTAAAATCATATACAATCGTATTTGAGTTGGAAAACTCCAGGAAATTATCCCCAAGTACCATCCAAGGGTCCTTGAGGAAGGACTCAAGTTGGTGGCAAAAACTGCCAAAAGGCAGTCCACCTACGGAGGGCAATCGACGGCCCGTGGCCTGGTCGACGCCCCGTAGGTTGTGGGCGTCGTTTTATCCTTATACTAGGAGTCCAATATTCCATTTTCCAGGCTCTAACCCAATCGGCGGTGGACAGCATGGTCCGTAAGTGGGCTTACGCCCAGTCGATGGGTCAGTCGTCTATGAGCCAATGTTAAGCGCAACTCATTGTTAAGTCCAAGGGTGAATTTGTAAATTCACCCCACTTCAAAATAAGAGTATTGGAGATTTATTAAGGGTATATTGGGTATTTTAAACAAGTATATAAGTGTTTAACACTTAGAATAGTTCATTATTCAAAAATCAAAACCCCAAAATCCCTTAGAAAATCCCAAAGACTTCATTGAAGTCCAAATTAAGGAACAACTTGGAGGTGACGTTTTGAGTGGAAATTCTTTATCAAAGTAAAGAATTATCATCATTGAGGTTTGGATTTTGATCCTTGAAACTCGTTTCATCAAGGAGCCCAACTTTGAAAGATGTTTTCAAAGTTTTCAAAGATGAATTGTCCAATTTCATGATTCTACCATGGGTTCTTGCATTAATGGTTTTCAAACGTCTATTATAGATTAGATTGATGTTGTATTGATGATTTTAACCTAAATTACCTATGAACCTATGAAATTGATGAACCTAAGATTTTGACTAAATTATGGGTTACTTGATATTCGCTTAATATTGATAAATTCATATGTAGTTTCTTATGTGCTTTTTATTAATGTAAGAATTGTATTCAGTTGTTGTATAATTGATCATAGATTGTTGAATCTATATTGAGTTGGTTTAATTTCACATAATGAAGTTAAGAGGCATGCATGCAGTGTACTTGGTGCAAGAGAATCCTCAAGGGTCACTAAGTAAGATTGGTAATATGTGATACTACTCTCACATTGCACCTAGTGTAACTTACAAATTCTCTTTGGACGAGGGCACTATGTGAAGTCCATAGGGTATGAATGTATTTCAAATGTCTAGCCAAGAATGTGGACTTGTTTCTCGTGCGAGGTAAGGATATGGTTGGTAGTCTTATGGATTACTTTGGTGTGTCTTGAAGGGGGTGTATGAGCGGTCCCTTCTTGTCTTACCTTAGGGAGTCTTAGGATAACTTGGTTAGGGAAACCTCAAAGGAATGAGTTCACTATGCTTGGGATGAATGGTTCATTGTAAGACTTCACTGTGGTCACTGTAACATGCTTGGTTTAATGTAAAGTTGCATTTTGCTTCTAAAATTATGAGAGTTCTATTTTATGTGATTAATGATGATTCTTATAATATTTTGACTCTAAAAATATGAAGGTTTTACGTATTTGGCATGAAATCTTATTTTACTTGTCACGACCCGAAAGTACCCCCTAGAAGTTAGGGATAACTCTCGAATCGTGGCCGGGCGTACTTGACCCTTTGGGGTCACGTACAAGACCTTCAACTCTCGTTCATAACATAAAGCTTGAAAAGTAGTGCGGAATTAAAACTTTTCACTATAATAATAATAAAATAAGTCTTTTCATAAATACTAGGAAATCTTGTCGTCACAAGCCAACTTTAAGACACAACTTAGAATCTTAGGGACACGTCCCTTTACAATAAAAGGAAATACAAATTAAGTCTTACTAGAAAAACTAAGAAACATAAACTATGTCCTCGAATATATGAGGACATACCAAATTTTTGAGATAGAATTTCCAAGCTTCAACTCCGATCCTCCAAAAAGGCTTCCAACCTATACTCATAAGGTATATAAAAGTATGGGGTTAGTACAACAATGTACTAAGTATGGCATATGCAAAAACATGTAAAAACGGACTTTTTTAGTAAAATAAGCTTTCATGCCAATTTAATAAAACATTCATGAAACTTAGGAACAAAACAACATAAGAAGCATCATTAATCATTTAAAGAAAGATTTCCATAACTTTAACTTAAGGACATACTTTACATTGAACACATCAAACCTTACAGGGAACCGACTCAAGTATACAATTTCACATAAGTACTGTCCTCCAATAGGACTCTTATGTCACACTAAGTGCAATGTTAGAGTATCATCCCATACTACCACTCCCACTAGCGCTCCTAATAGATTCCCAAAAATTTGAGCACGTCACAACAATTTAACCAACATTACAGTAAACTCAATTGGACATTACAGTGAACTATTTTGAACACTTATAGTGGAGACCTCACAGTGAGTGGCACAGTCCAAGTCATATGAATATGTTTCCTTTGAAGCTTCCTAACCAAAGTTATCCTAAGGTTGCCTAAGGTGAGCCAAGAAGGGACCATCCATACATCCCTTACAAAGCACACCAAAGCAATCCTTAAGACCTCTAATCTTAGACTTACCTCGTTAGGAAAACAAATCCACTCCCTTGGCTAACATGTGCAACACACTCATAGGAAATATAGGCCACACTAAGTGCAATGTGAGAGTAGCATCCCATACTACCACTCCCACTTAGTGCTCTTAATGGATTCCATTAAATCAAGCCCTACACCATAATCATTAATAACATCACACTATAACCCTCATTCACATGGATTTCATGAAAGTACTCTTCTCCAATAGGAGGTATAACTCACACTAAGTGCAATGTGAGAGTAGCATCGCATACTACCACTCCCACTAGCGCTTCTAATTGATTCCCAAGGAGTTGAGAACTTCACAATAGTCATTCAAAACGTACCTAATACACATGATAACTTAGTTCAATAAATTCATTTGTGGGATTTATCTTAACCGACAAAGACAATGAGATCTAGACATGGAATCCCGATATTAACCCCTATCGGATGAGGGATCCTCACTTGCCTAGAGTAAGGTCATGATTCTTAGCTTTTACATGGCTTTCCCAATAGCTACACCTATGCGGGCACATAGTTAAGGGATAGGGGGATTGCTTCTAAGTAACTCATTCTATACTAACGAGGAGTACTCATCTCAAGAGGTACAATGGAATACAAAATCTCAACTCACGAAGTGTATTCCACTGTTCTTCCAATCCTCTCGGTGCTAGGCATAACTTTCCACGGATTCTCACATTATAGACTATAGGTTAAGGATAACTAGCGAATACCACATCAAAACTCATGAAGTGCATTCATTCTCCTACCTATCTTTGGAAATCTCATTAGGAATATTGAGTTTGCTACTAGACACTTCATCTCAACTCACGAAGAGTGTACACCCCAAGACTCCCCTTCCTACTAAACTTAGCTTCATTCATTCACTTAAAGTGTGTGTGTACATGTAAGCAGACCTTGCATATAGACATCATTTCATATACATTACTTCCAAACATGATTTAGACTTTCATTTATCGAGTTGCAGACTTTAGATACTTCCCTTAGTCATATTCTTTAATTAGACCAAAATCTAGGTCAAACATACAATTTAAGCTTCACAATCACAAAAGAAGACCCATTTACCATTTCTATTCATTCTACCATTTAGACCTTCAAGATTACATTATAAATAGATATTAAACATGACCAACTAATCAAATAATCACCTCCACCTAGAAGGTGGACCATACCACTCAAGATCAATTTATCATAAGAACAAAACAATATAAGCAACTCTTCAATTTACTAATCCATAACAACCTATAAGCATTTTATCATTAATTAATCATAATAAGGCCCGTAGGGCAGTAGCTAAAGCAACATTACAACACAATAAAACCAAATTACATTTCATACACAAATATGCTCATTTGACCCAATTCTTAAACCACCATTTGAAAGGAAACTTTAACATGATTTCATTAGGTCTTTGGAATTAGAATCACTAACTAACATTAATAAAATCATTAATTTATCATTAGGAACATTTTCATGCAAGGCCCATATTGGGTTGAAGATAATAGAAGTTAGGGTTGAAAACCCCTTTTTGAAATTCATTGGAAATGGCTTCTTGAATAAAAGGGTATTCAAGAACGGATACCATACCTCAATAAGCAAGCAAAACCCAAGAGTTTTTTATGAAGGACACGTCCAACCCACCCTCTTTCCTTCCTTGACCTCTAGCTTTCAATGTAGTCTTGAGAGAGTTTGTCTTTAGAGAGAGAGTTTGAATTTTGAAGTGAGGGGTCTTGTCTAGGTCTAGGGTTTAAAACTAACTTAATATAACCTAAAAACACTAAAAATATTAGCCTCGGGTCTTAAAATACTTGGGGTGTATTTACATAAAACACCCTAAGTTGGCAGCAGCTTTCACAGCTTTTGGAGGTGGCCAGTCGACGACCCAAGCTACTGGGCGTCGATGAGTCGAAGGCCCGTGCTGCTAGGCGTCTATGGCATCAGAAGAATTGTTAAAAAGGAGGGATGTACCTCCCACTAAATAAGGAACGATGGCCCCCCCAGTCAACGGGGCGTTGATGGACTTACGCCCAGTAGATTGCTCCGTCGATTGGGCAGTGTCCTTGGCAGCTTTGTCGAAATCTTAGGCCCTTCATCTAGGGCCCCTTGTGGACCCTAGGTGGTGTCGTTCCCCGACTTTAAACCTATAAACTAAGTCGTCTACGTCTTAGGAACATCTCATGCAAGTTTCAAGCAAAACAAACACGTAAAACTCACTCAAACACCTCAAGACACACAAGCGCTATCTAAGGAACACCTTCCGAACGTCATGGACGTTCTTGGTTGATTGACCTCCAAACTCAACAAAACTTCACACACACCTAAGTAATACTAAAATAACTCATATTAACACAAAATTCACTCAAGAAACACTTACGAAGCTCTAGTTCACCTTAATTCATTTTAGGGCGTTACATTCTCCCCTACTTGGGATAACATTCGTCATCAAATGACACTTAAACTTCAAGAACAATCTATAGTCACTTAGACTCAGATAACACAAACCAATTATTATCAAAACATCAAAATCAAAGCATCAACTAACAACGAACATCAATTGACACTTTTTCACACTTAGCAACATAGGCAATTTCTACCAACATCACAAGTTTTTCAAAATTCATTCTTAAACTTCTTTTATGGAGGAACTACCTTCTTAAACATTAAACATGTTCATATACAACAAATTTGAACACATTGAAACTTCAATTCAAGCAAAATAAATTTTCTCAAAATTCACAAATTCTACAGTGGACATCACTGTAGCACTGCCCAAAATCTTTCAAAATTTTAAAAAATTCATTCTTTGAGCAATTCATCAAAATGATATGATCATACGAACTATAAAACAACATTAAATCATTTCATGACATAACAACAACAATCAAAAAGGGTTAATACTTACCAAAATCATCAAAGCCGGATTAGTTATCCTTCCTAGCCACCATCCCATAGGAAGGGTTCTTCTTGGGAGCATTTGGATGTTGGGAAGCTTGATTGACATCCTTTCCCCTTGATTTGAGATTAGGAAGTCCCGCATCTTGTGTCCATTGCTACCACAACTAAAACACAGATCCGTTCCGGCAAGAAACTTACCCGAATGTTTGTTTCCACAAGTAGGAGACCTACCCCTTTCAAGACTATGACCACCACCTTGAGAATGTTGATTTGGAGCCCTATCCTTGTTTCCCATGGAAGAATCTTGGTGATAGAACCTCTTACTAGTTTAGAATCATCCCACCTAGGCCTTTTACCCTCTTGCCTTATCTCCCTAATTTTGGACTCCTCAATTTGTTGTGCATAAACCATGAGCCTAGAGATATCCATGTCATTAACAAGCATTGCCGTACGACACTCTTTTTCCACCAATCTACACACTCCCATCACAAATTTGTTCATCCTAGCACTAGGGTTGGCTACCATAGTCGGGGCATACTTAGAGAGTTGGGTAAATTTAAGAGAGTATTATTGCACACTCATTTCCCCTTGTCGAAGATTCATGAACTCAACCATTTTCTTCTCCCTCCACTCTAGGGGAAATAACCTATCTAGGAAAGCCTTTTTGAATTCCTCCCAATAAAATAAACCTCTTTCTAAGGGTCTCTCACCTCTCCATTGCTCATACCACACTTGAGCAAAATCCTTAAGTTGGTAAGCGGCTAATTCCGCTTTCTCCCTAGGGGTCACACCCACGAAATCGAAAGAGTTTTTACCGAACTTAAAAGAAGAAATTTTATGTTTTGAGGGTCCAAGGGTAAAATGGTCTTTTCCAATCCAAGGGTAATATTGTAATTACCCTGAGGAATTGATTATTTAATAAATTAATTTAATTAATTAAAAGAAATTCGGTTGGGGCGACCCAAGTGACCCATTTTCGCAAATTGGGAGCCACTCGGGTTCGAGCCCCACTAGAAGCAAGGATTTAACTTGCTTTTATTTAATTTAATCAATTAACTTAATTAAATAATGAATATTATCTGATTAAGAAAAGGAAAAAAATCACATTTTTAATTATTAATTTAGCAAAGAGTCCTAGTTTGACTAATTCTCAAACCAAAAATCATATCTTAAAGCTACTCTCTCTCGCTCTCATGATATCTCTCTTACTTTTTCAATTACTCTCACGTTTTTCTCTGCAAAATAAAGGGGAAGAACTGAAAAATATTCAAGAGCTCTTCACACTTGAAAAAGTCAAGCAAAATTTTTAAGTAAACAAAGTAACCAAACGATAAAGCAAAGAGAGGTGGTTGTCGAGTAGTATGGACGATTGAGAAAGCTTGGACTGATTTGTGGAGAGTATTTTTGGGCAGCAAATTCGTGTTTGAACAAGGAAATTAAGGTATAGGTCTTCTTACTCTTGGTCCCTTTCCCAAGAGACCCCTAGGACTCAGAATATTCGGCTCAAAACTAAGGTTGTTTTCCCCGTTGCATGTCCCTGTCATTAGCTCCCAACGAATTTGTAGGTTGGTATGTTTGCTGGTAGCAATTAGGTGTTGCAATGTGTTTTCATGAACATGTATTTGGAATCATATGAATGACAAGCTTTGTTGCCAAAAATATGTGTGAGTATGTGAAAAAGTTTATTGTAAACTTACTGTAAATGAGTGTTGATTTATGGCTTCAAGTTTGATATGATTTTGGGTGTCATTTAAGTGTATAAACTTATGCAAATGATGATGTTCAACTAAGTGTAAAGTGGCTGAATTTAAATGAAGAATTCTTGGCCAAATATGTTCATGAAAATGCACCTAAAGGATTCACTAAACACTACTCCAAATGCATAAAGTTTCAACGTTAAAAAGTGGAGAAAAATATATTGTAAAAAGGTAATTGAAATTTCTAGATTTTTGATGTTATTTCGGGAAGTTCTGGAGACTTTGGGAGGATTTAGAAAAGGGACTAAAATAGGTGAGGTCAAGGGGAATCGAACCCAAGACCTCACATGACCAAGACGTTGAGAAATTTTAAAAAAAAAAGTGTTGGGGCTAAGGGGATTCGAACCCCTTAGCTGCTACCCACGAAATGAAAAATAAAGAAAAATAGGGATGGGGGGAATCGAACCCATGACTTATGGGCAGCAAAGAAGAGGGACAAATAAGAAAAATAAAAGATGTGAGGCGTGGGAATCGAACCCACGACCTCAAGGCTGGAATAAAGGAGGCGAAAATAAGTTAAAAAAATAGGTGAGGCCATGGGGGTCGATCCCACGACCTCACTGTCCATGCTCTTAACTTAGAGAAAATATTTAAAATATATATATGGGGCTGTGGGGGTTCGAACCCACCACCTCACAGCCCTTAAGCGAAAATTAATTAAAAAGAAGGAGGCTGTGGGGGTTCGAACCCACATCCTCCTTACTTGGGCGAAATTAAGAGTAAAATAAAAGAGGCTGTGGGGGTTTGATCCCACAACCTCTTGGTTTAAGAAAGATGGGAGAATATCATGTTAATGAAAAATGAAATGGGGTTGTGGGGGTACGAACCCACAACCCATCGGCCAATTCAAGAACAAGGTTAAATAGAAAAGTAATCCTTCAATGTTAATATTGTGATTTGACTTAGAGTTAAAATGTTATGAATATTAGAATAAAATCAATTAAAAATATAAATGGTATCCAATTGATTCAAGTCTTGGGATTCCTTACCCAAACTTCCGTTTGATACATAAGTCATACGTGAACAAATCATCCAAGAATAATGCCATCTACTTAGATCGAAATCAAGATCTTGGTATATATACAAGATACATAAGTCTTGTACTATAAAATCTTAGGAATGTATGAGTCACATAATATACTACGAATGAAGCCTCATGGCTTGTATGTATAGACACATAAGTCTAACATACGTTCAAAAGTAAGTGAACTTGAGATGTATGAAATGAAATGATAAACCTTAGAATAGTTAAGTATGAGTGTAAAATACACTAAATGGCCAAGTGCATTGGCATATGATGGGATGAACAATGAAATGATGAAATGAACAATGAAATAATGAAACCCTAGAAGGGTTAAGTAAGGGTGTAAAGCACACCAAAAGGCCAAGTGCATTGGCATAAGACGAAATGAACATTCACGTAATAAGAGGTGAATAACTATGAAAAGCAAAGGTGCTAATAATGATGAACGTGGTGACAACATGATATAAGGCTAATGTAAATGATGAGAGCAATCTCAAATGAGCCTAAGTAAATGTTACCAATACGTACTCACCTATGAGAGTGTAAGATAATGAAGAGACCAGTCTCTATGAACACTCTAATGAGAGTATTGAGCTTAACACACTTAATACGAATGATGAGATGAGAAATCATCTAATGAGCTATGATGTTCTCATACTAGAAGCCAGCTTCCATGACGTATGAGATGAATGTAATGGAACTTTATACTGAGCACCGATAGACTAGCTATGAGCGGTGATGCCTTCTTTCGGAAGGGCAGAGGTTCACGTAACTCTCATGAGATGAGACTGTCCGGCTTGCCGGGTATGGGGCTCCTAATATCTCCTAGTCTTCGAACCTATACTGCCAATATAGGGATCTGGCGAGGTTAAATTCACATGTACGCTAGCATGTTATTGGATCACTTTGGCCGGTGATTCCACCTCTTTTCGGTGTGGGGGAGACACTGGATTTCATGATGCTCACATGATCTATGTCGGTTAAAGTTAAAGTTCCCAATGAATGAATGAGGCCAGCCTCAAATGATGCACATAATGAAATGAATGAATACCAACGGTGTTAGGATAGGATAATCAAAAGGTGAGTTAGATTCAAGTAATGAAACTAGGTCATTCTTGGTCATTGCACAACGAACCTAATGAAAGTCTTAAACTACATCCTAGGTATAATCGGTGGTTACACTGGACTATGAATGAAATGAAAAGAAGTACGTATGAATGAATGAAGCAGACTCTGTGTTTGCTAATGAAGACTCCCTAGTTGAGGTCCGATATGTTGAGCCCTCATTTCTGGGATGTCTTAATGTCAAGTCCATGATTCCAAGGTTTCATGGCATATGAATGAATGATATGAACGAAGTTATGTGCTACATGCAAAATGTACTGTATGCTATATGATATGTGCTATGTGTAAATGTTATGTGCTGTGTGCAAAAGTGAAAAGTATGATGATGTATGTTATTCTCATGGCATAACTTTCCTATTCCAAATCTTGAAAGCTCACTGACTTTCCTAATCCAAATTTGGAAAGATCATTTACTTTCCTAATCCAAATTTGGAAACTTTCCTGATCTCAATTTGGCAAGTCCACTGACTTGACTTCCAAAAATCATGTTGTTAGGAAAGAGCTATTCTTTCTCATGCATGTCCTTGGTGTGTGCTTGCATATACCCATACTTAGTACAAGTGTGTACTAACCCCATACAAACTCTACTATTTTAGGTGCAGGCACAGGTGGATGGTAGAGCTACAGGATCATCGTTGCACTTGTCCGGACGTCCAGCATTCATCCGGCTTTGGTAGGTCCTCATGCTTTCGAGGATGCTACTATTTTATGTTCTAGCTTAGTTTAGGAGTTGAGCTAGTGGAGTATGTTCCACTAGCGTTTCTTTTTTATTTTATTCAGACTATGTATTGGGCCATTTTGGCAATTATACAATTATGTTTATTGAACTATTCCTTTCAGTTGCTTATCTCTTAATGTTAGATGGTTGATGGTGAACAATTACGTATTAATGAGAATGTTTTTATAAGTATGTTAGGAAACAAAAAGTTTCAAATTTTCCGCTGAAATTAACCTATGCAAAGTAAGAATAACGTAATTAGGCTTGTCTGCGACCTCTGAGAGGTCAACGACACCGGTCTCGTCTGGGGTCTAGATTCCAGTCGTGACAAGGCAGTCGATTGCTCCGTCGCCAAGGCTGCCTGGGACATCCTGCTTTCCAGGTTTTGGGTCCTTCCTTAAGGACCATTTGATGGTCCTTGGGGATAATTTCCTGGACGTTTCTAACACAAATATGATCATCTATAAGTTTAACACCTCTCACATGAATTTCATCCAAAACAAACACATAAAACTTGATGAAACTCGTCTAGACGTACAAGGTCGACTCAAGGCATATCTTTTGAATGCCTTGGACGTTCTTGGTTGTTTAAACCCCAAACTTCATGAAACTTTGCACACTGCCTAAGGACACTAAACTAACTCCGTTTAACTTAGAATCAACTCAAGAAACAATCATGAGGCTCTAGTTCACCTTAGTTCATTTTGGGGCGTTATATTCTCCCCCACTTGGAATAACATTCGTCCTCGAATGACACTTAAATTTTTAAGAACAACAAGGACTCTCTTAGAATCATATAATTTACTTAGATCATGATCAAAACATCAACAATCAAAGCATTCATTAGCAAGGAACATCATTTCTGTAACGGCCTGTATTTTTGTATGTGGTAGTTCTATTCATGTTATACTTGACATATACTTATAGTGTAGGTGAGGGATCATGTTTCTTACATGATTAGTGTTGGTTTAAACTAGCTTGGAAGGTGATGTAATGCCTTGCACGTTTTAGCATATGTATTGCAAGTTAACTCCGATGGAAAGTATTTAAGTAATTATAGTAAGGTGGTAATTGAGCTAGCAGTTGCATCACCTACTTGATCTATATTATAGTTAAAGGGCCCAAGTTTGATTGACCAGATTTAGGCTTATATTTAGGGGCTCATTTGAAGCCCAAACCTATTAAAGAAAATGTGAATGAAAGAAGGCCCAACAGCCAAATCTGCCAATTGGCCATTATGGATAAAGCCCAAGTGAAACTAAGTAAGTACATGACCTCCTAAGATTTGTTTTACCATGTTATTGGGCCAAGTGTGTACCACCTACTTGCACTAATCTGTCCCAAGCTGATTAAAAGAACAAAGGAAAAATGGACAGCCAAGGTCCAATAATATTAAGTCCAAAAGGGCCCAAGTTAAAAGGACAAGCAGGTGGGGCACCTACTTGACATTATATGGACCAAAATTGGTCAAGAGTGTCGGCCATAACACCTCCTTTTTCAAAGGATAAGGATCAAGTCTTATTCTCCATTTTGAACTTGCAAAATTTCAGATTTTCTTAAGTTTCTTTCTTGGTCTCTCTTGGCTTCAATAAGCAGCCCTAAAACACCTTAGGGATTCTTGAGTGCTGTCTCATTTTCAAGTAAGAAGTTTGAAGGAGAGTTTGAATTCTTGAAGTACAAGTTTAGAGGATAAATTTCCAGAATTAAGGTAAGACTTCAACCCATTTGTTTTCCTCTCTTTGATCATGTTTGGATTGGAGAATTTTGTATATATTTATCAAGAATTCATGGATGATGATAAATCTTTGAGTCAATATTCTCCTATTATGCTGAAAGATTTGAGATTGTTAGTGGCTGCCTTATGAATATTGTTGTTGAGGGCTGTTTGGGTATCTCTGGAAATGATGTTTGAAGTTGTATTAATGTGTAGAGGAAGGGTGTGGTGGTTCACCATTTATGTAAGGGTTGTATGGGCCTGATTTCCATCAAATATTTTTAGCTACTGTTTTGGAGAACCTTATTGTGATTAGCTGCTGATGTTAGCTTAATCATGACTTATGTTGTAGATTAGCACCCAATAAGGAAGGCTGAATCGTGATAGTGGTATTGGTCATAAATATAAGGTATGTAAGGCTATTCGATTCTATATCCTTTTGGCATGAAATCTGCCACCTGCAATTAATATCAATGAAGTGATTCTCATAAGTTCTATTTCTAGAAAAGGAAGCATGGTGGCAGCGTACTATCTCCAAATAGCTAACAATATTTCTTTCCCCATTCTAAGTACATGGAACTACTTCATTATATGTTCACTACTCTATACTTGTGTAATTTCCCCTTGTGCTGTTATAGAAATGGTATTTGCAAAAGAAAGTTTGATGAATCCTTCTCCTAAGCCAATTGAAGTCAATTGTGCCATTAAGGTCTTAAAGTAAGGTGTTGATGTTTCATAGCTCCTTATGTCATTGTTACTGTCTCAAAGTATTGTTTTCATGTATTCCACTACTGTTCCATAATTTCATGTCTCCAAAATGATTATGACCACCAAATCAACATCTCAAAGTGTTACGATTATCCAAAATAACATCTCAAAAGAGTTATGAACTGATTAACAATAATCTCAAAGATTAAAGAATCTAAGTGAAGAAATCTATATAATTAAGGGTGGCAGCTCAGGGGCGAAAGCCTAGCATGGGCCGATCCCTATTGGTATAGAAGGGTGGCAGCTCAGGGGCGAAAGCCTAGCATGGGCCGATCCCAAGTTGTGTAATTATGAGAACCGCATCCCAGGGGTTAATACGCCTAGCATGGGTCATCCTCTTCTACCACTGATCAGCTGGTCACTTGTATCACATGCCCAACAAATATTATAACATACAAAGAAGGTAAAGAAAAGAATGTATCTTACTTGATTCCACAAGAGTAAGCAAAGGTGGTCTTCTCTCCTAATCTATGCACTCATATGTTGCTACTTGATTTCATTTGTGCCTTGTACATATACTTTTTACCTTACATATTCAGTACATTTTTCGTACTGACGTCCCGTATTGGGGACGCTGCATTTCATGCTGCAGGCTCAGGTACTCCAGCTAGTAGACCTCCTCAGTAGGAGCACTCGAAATTCTGCTACTTTTGGTGAGCTCCAAGTTGATTCGGAGCTTTATTAACTCCTTGGTAAATTCGTTTGGTATTGTATCGTAGTTAAGGGTAAGGCGGGGTCTGTCCCGACCTACTCTAGTCTTTTATCTTTTAGAGGCTTTGTAGACGTATGTACATGGTTCAGTTGTGTATTAAGGAGTTGTGGCCTAAACAGCCAAGTCTTGTATATAACTTTTGAATCTACTTACGTTGGTTTGTATCGCTGCATCCAAAGTTAACTTGTCTCAATTGTTATAGTATATGCTCAGTAAGAGCAGGTTGTAGGTTGGTTCTCTCGGGCCTTTAGGGCATCGGGTGCCTGTCCGTCTTAATGGGTTTTGAGGCATGACAATTTCACACTTTTAACACTTATCAACATAGACAACTTTTGCCAAACTCACAAAGTCAAAACTCAACCTTAAACTTCTTTTATGGAGGAACTACCTTCTCCAACATTAAACATGCTCATATACAACCATTTTGCACATATTTAAACTTCAATTAAGGCAAGGCAAATTTTTCTCAAATTGCAAATTTTTCACAGTGAACATTCACTGTAACACTATCAAACATACAAAACTTTCAAAAATCCACTCTTTGAGCAATTTATCAAGATGACATGATCATATGGACTATGAAACCATATAAACTCATCTCATAATACAAAAGCAACAATAACCAAGAGTTGAGACTTACCGAAACCATCAATCCGGATTAATTATCCTTTCTAGCCCCCATCCCATATGAAGGGTTCTTCTTGGGAGCATTAGGATCTAGGGAAGCTTGATTGACATCTCTCCCCCTTGATTTAAGGTTTGGGTAGTCCCTCATCTTGTGGCCTTTATTACCACATGCAAAACAACCATCCGTTCCGGCAAGACACTTACCCCATGTTGCTTGCCACAAGTAGGGCACCTAGCCCTTTCATAGGAATGACCACCACCTTGAGAAGATTGATTTGGAGCCCTATCCCTGTTTCCCATAGAAGAATCTTGGGGATAAAAACTCTTCTTAGGCCTTTGGTGACTAGAATCATCCGACCTAGGTCTCTTGCCCTCTTGCCTTATCTCCCTAATTTTGGACTCCTCAATTTGTTGTGCATAAACCATGAGCCTAGAGATATCCATGTCATTAAGAAGCATAGCCGTACGACACTCTTTTTCCACCAAGCTAGACACGCCCTTCACAAACATGTTCATCCTAGCCCTAGGGTTGGCTACCATGGTTGGGGCATACTTAGAGAGTTGGGTGAATTTGAGAGAGTACTCTTGCACACTCATTCCCCCTTGATGGAGGTTCATGAATTCTACCATCCTCTTCTCCCTCCACTCTAAAGGAAAGAATCTATCTAGGAAAGCCTCTTTGAATTCCTCCCAATCAACCGGTCCTCTTTCTAAGGGTCTCTCACCCCTCCATTGCGCATACCACACTTGAGCAACATCCTTAAGTTGGTAAGCGGCCAATTCCGTTTTCTCCCTAGGGGTCACACCCATAGCATCTACCACCTTGAAAACCTCATCTATGAAGCCCTGTGGATCTTCATCCACCTTAGTGCCATGAAAAGTAGGAGGGTTCATCCTCATAAAATCCCGAATCCTAGAAGCGGGAGTACTAGCATTTGGTTGGGGCCTATCTCCTAGGTTAGCTTGGCCCACAAAGTGATTGTTGACAACTTGAACTTGAGCCGTCATGAGTTGGGTCAAGTTCATTAGGGCAGCCCTCAACTTAGTCATATCACCCTCAACAAAAGGAGCTTGAGGCGTAGGAGGCACTTGAGGTCCTTGAGGTTTCGGAGGCACTTGAGGTTCTTGAAGAGGAACCTCCTCATTTTCCTCCCCTAAGCCAACAATAGGAACTTGGTCAACACGGGGAAGGACTCTCTCATTTGGTACACCTTTCTCCTCTCTTCTAGCGGTAGATCTCCTCTTATTAATATCCTAAAAACACAAAAAGAAGAGGTTGAGAAAAGACACCTTATATACTCAACTCTAAGGCACGATACTAGAATAGAGAAGAAAGTGAAACTTCTAGCATCCTATAGCCTCTTGTCCATGGATGTGTCGCGACTCACACCAATGACCAAGATACTATTAGATGTGGCTTGTGAGACTTTCAGACCTTAAACTATTTCCCAAAACCTTATTATCTGATACCAAGTCTGTCACGACCCGAAAGCACCCCCTAAAAGTTAGGGAAACCTTCGAATCATGACCGGGGGTACTTGACCCCTTTGGGGTCTCGTACAAGCCCTCTAACTAGCATTCATAACATAAAGCATGAAAAGTAGTGCGGAATTAAAACTTTTCACGATAATAATAATAAAAGGAGTCTTTTCATAAATACTAGGAAATCTTATCGTCACAAGCCAACTTAAACACACAACTTGTAATCTTAGGGACACGGCCCTATACAATAAAAGTAAATACATTTTTTTTAGTCTTAATTAAGAAACTAAGAAACATAAAACTATGTCCTCGAATATATGAGGACATACCAATTCTTGAGAGATAGAATTCCCAAGCTTCAACTCCGATCCTCCAAAAGGCTTCCAACCTATACTCATCAGGTATATAAAAGTATGGGGTTAGTATAACAATGTACTAAGTATGGCATATGCAAAAACATACAAAAAGGGACATTTTAGTAAAAATAACTTTTAATGCAATCTAAAGCAATATTCATGAATCTAGAAACAAACCAACATAAGAATCGACAATCAACACTTTATGGCAACTTTACCAAAACTTAGAGTAATCAAAAGGAACATTTCAATGAACTTACTAAACTTACAATGACAATTGAATAAAGCATCACAGTGAATATATTGGATTCTTACAATGAAGACCTTACAGTGAATGGCACGGTCCAAGTCATATGAACTCTTTTTCCTTTGAAGTTGCCCTAACCCAAGGTTATCCTAAGACTCCCTAATGTGAGCTACGAAGGGATTTTCATTACACCTCCCTTCAAAGCACACCAAAGCGACCCTTAAAACTACCAAATCTTAGGCTTACTTCGTTGGAAATCAAATCCACGCCCTTGTCTAACATATGCAAAACACTCATGGAAATATAGGTCATACCAAGTGCAATGTTAGAGTAGCATCCCATACTACCACTCCCATTTAGTACTCCTAATGGATTCCATTTACTCAAGTACTCCACAATAATCCTCCATAAGACTACACCATAGTACTTATTCACACGGACTTCATGAAGGTACTCTTCTCACATAGTAGGTATAGGTCACACCAAGTGCAATGTGAGAATAGCATCCCATACTACTACTCCCACTCAATGCTCCTACTCGGTAACTAATGTGGATTGAGCACTTCACGACATACATACACAAATTCAACAATATACAAGATAATTAGTTTCAAATCAATTCTTTGTGGGAGTTAGCTTAACCGACAAAGACCATGAGATCTAGACATGGAATCCCGATATTAACCCCTATCGGATGAGGGATCCTTACTTGCCTAGTGTAAGGTCATGCCTCTTAGCGTTTACATGGCTTTTCCAATAGCTACACCTATGCGGGCACATAGTTAAGGTATAAGGAGATTTCTACTAAGTAACTCACTCTCTACTAACGAGGAGTACTCATCTCAAGAGGTACTTTGGATTATAACATCTCAACTCACGAAGTGCAATCCACCTCCCCTTCATATCCTCTCGGTGCTAGGCATAACTCCCCACGGCTTTCTCAACATAATAGTCTATCTTAGAAAGCTCACTAGGAATGGAGAGGTTGCTACTAGACACTACATCTCAACTCACGAAGTGTGTCCACCTCAAGATTCCCCTTTTTGCTCAACTTGGCATAATACAAATCTTAAAAGAGCGTGTGTGTGTACATGTGCACACCTTGCATATAAGCATCGCTTCATTATCATCAAGTTCTACACATACTTTAACCTTAATTCATCAAGTTACACACTTTACATGCTTCTCATAATCATACACTTCATTTAGACATAAACTAGGTCAAACATGCAATTCAAGCTACATCAAACATAATACAAGACCCATTTCCCATATATCTTTGTTTCACATATTAGACCTTCAAGATCACATACTCAAAACGTACTAAGTAACATCAAGTTCATCAATTAGCACCACCACCCATAAGGTGGACCATACCACTCAAATAGCAATTCATCATAAGAAATATACCATGAGAGCAACTCATCAACAAAATCAAACCATCATCACCCATAAGCAATTTATCAATATTTCACCATATTAAAGCCCTTAGGGCAGTAGCTACACCAACATGACATACACAAGAAGACCCAAGTTCATACCTTACTCAAATCGTGCTCACATAACCCATTTTGAAGCCAAAAGTTAAAGTATGCATATACAAGAGTTTCATGGAGTTTTTTTTTTAACATCAAATTCATCAATTCAAATGAAGATAAATACATTTAAACCATTAGAACTTAAATACAAGAAGACCCATACTAGAAATCAAAGTTAGAAGAAGTTTGAGTTTAGAAACCCTTTTGAAAACCATTTTGGAAATTGGCTTCTTGAATGAAAAGATATTCAAAAATGGATACCATATCTTTAAGAGGAGGAAACCCACTAATGTTGATGAAGAAAAAAGTCCAAAGCAGCCCTCCTTTCCCTCCTTGAGCCTTGGCTTCAATGGTGACTTTGAGAGAGTTTTCTTTTTAGAGAGAGAGTTTGAATGTTGAAGTGAGGGGGTCTTGTCTAGGTCTAGGGTTTAAAACTAATTTAATATACCCAAAAATCCCTTAACAAACCGTCCAAACTCTTATTTAGATGTGGGATGAATTTACAAGTTCACCCCTAACTTGGCAGAAAAATCTGCGCACAGGGACAGACTTGCGAGGACCTGCTTGTGACGGGGCGTCACAGGTGCAACGGCCCGTACTGACCGTCCGTTGCAAACTTTAGAGGCTTGCCAAGGGTCCCCTGTACACCCTTGAACAAGTCCTCCACGACGGAACCTTGTGACGGGCCATCACAGCCATGACAGGCCGTCGACTGCTCCGTCGCCAAGGCTGCCTGGGACAGCCTGCTTACCAGGTTTTGGGTCCTTCCTCAAGGACCCTTCGATGGTCTTGGGGATAATTTCCCCGATGTTTCCAACACAAATATGATCATATGTATGTTTAACACCTCTCACATGAATTTCATCCAAAACAAACACATAAAACTCGACGAAACTTGTCTAGACGTACAAGGTCGACTCAAGGCATATCTTTCGAATGCCTTGGACGTTCTTGGTCGTTTGACCCCCAAACTTCATGAAACTTTGCACACTGACTAAGGACACTAAACTAACTCCGTTTAACTTAGAATCAACTCAAGAAACAATCATGAGGCTCTAGTTCACTTTAGTTCATTTTGGGGCGTTATAACTATGAAGTGTTGGAATATGGTATAGTTATGTATTGTGTCTTAAGGGTCGTGTCCCTAATGTACTCTAATGTTGTTTAGTCTAAGATGTCAAAGAGACTTAAAGTCTAAGTATGTAATAGGATATTTTATATATATGAAGTAATGTTTCTAGAATATGATGTGCTATGAAAAGTTTTAATAAATTTACTATGTCCATGCGATGAATGATAACTATGGGCTTGTATAAGACCTCCGAGAGGTCAAGTATGCCATGTTACTTCTAGGGGGTGCTCCGCAGATGTGACACTTATACCTTCTAGTATGTTGGTGATGTGTTTTACTTGTTTGTAGCATGGCCTTGTAGTAGCTTATGCATGACTTCATATATGATTATGGTGCTTGAGCTACTATCTTATACTTTAACTGTTGATGAAAGAATAGTAATGTTCATTTATGACCAAAGGGTAAAGGATTGGTAAGAATTGGTCTACTTCTCTACTTCTCTACTTCTCTATAGTATTGTTGTTGGATTTTGGTCTTGTATGGCATTGTGTGGACTGGTCAACTTATGATGGCGTTGTTTACTTCATTGTCATTATATATGTGTGTTTACTATGGCCTTGAAGGCAAATAGATGAATATATGAGTGTGTGGTTATTATGATCACACTATGCCAAACTTATGCCTACTTGCCTATTCTAGATATGATCTAGGTTGTATGGCTATTGTATAAGCATGTGTATATCTATGTTAGGGTAAAGTGTAGGTGCTGCCATTGATGAGTTAAAATGGTTGATAACCCCTTACCTATGTACCCCTATGTGAATGAATGAATAGCAAAAGTTAGGAGTCTTAAGTGTAATATGAAGTTGGATTGTCTCCTACGCTATTTTGTGTTGTGTAGTCTATGCTTGAAAGTGTATTGTGGTCCTAAGAGGGTGGCTGCCTCAATGTGTTGTTGATAGCCATTATGTTATCATCTTGACCAGTACACACATCCTCACTCTACATGCATGCTTACAAGTAGTATAGGTCATGGTGTCTAAATGAAAGGTAGTTCTCATATTCACTAATGTCTACTATTATGCATGCTAAGCTTGAGTCCATGAAAGTATGTTATGAACATGTCTTATATGGTATAATGTGATATGTGGTATCATGAAGTATGATTATACCTAGTGTATAATTGTGTTTATATGAAAGTATGGCTCATATAGTTACTCTTGTACACTTATGCATGAATGAAATGAAGTATAAATATGTGTGGCTTGAAAGTGTCATGTAAAAGGATTACTCACATATATGTATACACACAAATGTATGAAGATCTAGTCAATAGAGGGGCCTTGAAAGGTGTATTCATGTGTACCCTAAACTAGATGGTGTTTTACATATGCTATGTCCATGTGAAAAGGTTTCTCACATGATTTAGGTTGATAAACTCTCATCTATGACCTATGAGCTAAGCATATGAGGGGATGACTCTCCTAAGCCTAATTTTATAAAGTAATATTAATAAAGGCTTTGAATAAAAATGGAACTTAGCTTTGCACCGAGAGAACTTGAATATGAGTAGTGTCCATTCCCAATGGGGGGGAGGAAGGTCTACCATAAATCTCATGAGGTGGATAGCCTCATAGCCCTAGGGCATAGAGTGATGTTTCCATGATGGCCTCCAAGTTCCATAAACTATGCTTGCCACAAAGGATCTAGCAAGTGATATCAACTAATGATTCTAGCATGTGCTAATGTTCTACCTTGTCTAGGTAAAAACACCTTTCGTTCGTGTAAGTATCTACAACACCAAATTCGATGTAGCACCCATGGTCTTAGTGTCGGTTAAGGCTATAGTTTCCCTAAAGTAAAATGGAAAATGAAAGTAAAGTAAGGACCCTAACTAGGATAACCTAAGGGTAGTTGCTTAGTGTAGGTGGGGGTATGGGACTTCACCTATGCATTGCACAATTGGTCTTGGGGGAATTCCTAGGAAGGTGTCCTAATGCATGTCTCCATGTATATGTTCCTTATGCATGACTTTGTAGTAATTGTCTACTTGTTGTGATGAAGTGCATGGTATGAGTCCTAATGGACCTATGTGATGTGGTCTTGTTCATATATGCAATATGTTAGTCTTAATGACCATATGATGAAGGGATTGTTTGACATGAATGGAGTTGTCTTCACTTACTTGTTGGTGTATGAAATAGAGTGTTAATGATTGTGGTCTCATGATAGGTTTACTAAATATGTGTGAGGTTATGGGGCCTCAGATGTACATTACACTAGTAGACTTACATTGGGGTCATCAGTAAGGTCTTAAATTGATTTATGTAAGGTGAAGTGAATATATGTGCAAAGTGAATAATGCTCACTGTAATGTCTTATGGTCTTGACTTGAATGAGTCAATAAGGTGCTATACTTCTATGGTGGTATGTGTTGGCTTATGTAAGTTGTATGTGTGGTTTTCCTTTTGACATTAAGGTGATGCATTGCACCAAGTATCACTAGAGGATTGCTTAGGAGGTTGAGGAGTTAAAGAAAAGATATTCACTGTAAAGGAAAATAGTTCACTCTAAAGTGACCCAAAATGTGGCTTAAATTCTATGTGTGATTTTATATGATGTTTGGCCTTTGAGTATGTCTATATGAATTATGTGAATGATAGAAATGCTATTGTATCAAGGTTTATATAAAGATTTCATAAAAAAGCATCAGGTATGGATTTCAAGTAAAATGTCCCTTTTAAATGTATGTTTTTGTATGGTTGTCATACTTAGTGCATTCTTGTACTAACACCATTCTTCTCTACTTTTTACATAAAGTGTAGGTTAAGGATGCTTAAAGGATGTCTCTATAATGAGGAGCTTGATATGTGATTCTCAAGCTCAGGGAAAGGAATCCTTAAGTCCAAGGATGTCCTAATGTTTAGCTTACTGTATATATATATATATAAATATATATATATATATATATATATATATATATATATATATATATATATATATATATATATATATATATATATATATATATAAGTATATGAAGTGATGTTTCTAGCATATGATGTGCTATGAAAAGTTTTAAATTTTCCGCTAATTTACCTATGAAAATGCATTGAATGATAACTATGGGATAGTATAAGACCTCCAAGAGGTCAAGTACGCCATGTTACTTCTAGGGGGTGCTCCCCGGATGTGACATAATCAACATACAATGCTAGAAAGTGGTACTTCCCTTGAAGTGGTGAGGACCTACCCAACTTAGAGAATGAGATTCCAA
Organism: Solanum sitiens; assembly: GCA_016801875.1. Lineage (NCBI taxonomy): Eukaryota > Viridiplantae > Streptophyta > Magnoliopsida > Solanales > Solanaceae > Solanum > Solanum sitiens. The sequence continues at coordinate 40,327 of JABWTJ010001298.1, forward strand.
GCCTTCTTCAAATGGCAACAATCTCCTCAATTGCCGGAACCTATAATGTTTGGAACAAAGGGAGAAATCGGGTTAATACATCACTTGTCGTAGTATAGGCACATATGCACACACAACATAGAAATCATGCTAAAAGAGAACACTTGATAAAAGCATGCCAAATTACTTTGAAAAGCCTAATGCATATTCAAGAACCAACACAAGTCAATTAGCACATATTCCTTAAGTCAAGACCACGTGCATCACAAGACCAACAATACCAAGTCTAGTCAAGTCAACATGCATATCAACATAATTTAGCACATAATCAAGACAACTCTATCATCTAGTTATAAAATATCAACAAGCATGCAATAGAGTTCATAACGTCATAACCTTAGCAAGTCCATCACTCATACACACCCATTAAGTCCATGCAATGTCTAAGTATGGCCACACATCCTCACTCAACCAACTAAAACCAACAAGAACTTTAAGAAATTCCCCAACTTTACATACTATATCATTAAGAGATAATATCATCATACTTTAGCAGTAGAGACCAACCACATGTTCATAAATAAAACCCATATCACTTAGTGTCATTAACATGTAAGATCATCATATACAAATCATATACATATAAACACATAAGAAAATAAGAATATCTTTCTAAGACTTCCCTCAAGGCTAACTAGTGCAATGTATAGGTAGAGTCTCATACCCCTACCTACACTAAGACAAACCCCTTAGGTCATTCTAGTTAGAGTTCACTATATTACTTCATTTTACCTTTTGGAAACATCTTGCCTTAACTGACATAGACCACATGAGCTAATGTGGAATCTGGTGTCTTGGAACCCTACATTGAAAGAAGGTGGATACTTGCCAAGGTAGTATCAAAACATGAACATAGCATCTATGTAGATCCACTAGCTAGTATTCCTATGGGGACAACATAGTTCAAGACCTAGGAGATGTAGTTGGGACCCTCTTTATTCTACATGCATTATCGTCTCCAATCTCATGAGTACATTAGTGATCGTACCTTACCTATGTGGGAAGGGACACTCCTCACATCTAGTTCACTTGTACTAAGATAGAGTCCTTTTTTGAAATGTCATTCATTAATAATCATAACTTAGTTCACATAGGGTTTACCCCTTATATAGTCATCATCATAGCTCAATAGGAATTTCATGAGTATTGTACTTTCATTAAAGTTCACACATGTGCGGTTAGCACATTTACATAATCACATTATGACAATGCACATAGGCAAATTCATCACCACCCTCATGTCATTACATTCTAGCCAACAACTCACAAGTCATAATTCAAGACATTTCAATTCAACATTATACCAACCGTAATCAATCTTATCATAAGGTATACTTCAATATAACTTCATCACTGAACACAAGTAATCATAATTGAAGTAAAGAATTGAGATCACAAGACTTACCCCAATCTCCTTCACAAGCCATCATCCAAGGTTTTACCATCAACCATCCGATTCAACCCAATCATGGGTGTAACATCATCACACAATAGTAATTAACACAATAGCTAGGTCAATTGCATCACCACTATCCCAATTAACTTTAAGTCATAACCTAGGGTTAGAGGAATAGGGTTTATCATGAATTCTTCAAGAAATAGATCCAATCCCAACAATACATTACCCTAGGCAGTCCATGAATGAATTAGAATAGATAAAACAAGTCTGACAATCAACACATTCTTCACTTCCCATCAATTCGTAAGCAAGATCTAAGATTTAGGAAATTTGGGGAAAGGGACATGATCTACACAAAATTCCCTCAATTAGAATCAATTACTCAAAAATCTACACTTAATTATCCATGGGTAATCACAATTAGTCATAATCATTCATCAATTTCAAGTTTATAAGGAAACCCATTTGTAGAAGAAAACCCTAAGAATTAGCTTATTTGGAAATCAATTTTGAAAGGACCTCTTGGGGAAAGGAATCTTGAGAGTGAAAAAGTCATACCTTAATGAAGATTAATCCTCAAAATTCAAGTGAAATCCTAGATAAATTGGTCTTCTTCTTCAAGCATTCTTTTTCCTTCAATAGAGGTTCAACAGAGAGAGAAACTAGAGAGAGGTGAGAGCTTTTTAGTTTTGATTTGGGGATTTGATTTGAGTGAGTAAAATGTGTGGGAAACTGATCTAAAATCAATATATATACCCCCCCCCCATTAAATACCCAAAAGTCCCCTCACTTAAATTGACTCTTTAGTGAAGTCAAACTTTAATTCAAATTTCAGATTTTTGTCGGCGAACAAGTCCGCAATGCAGAGCCGATCCTGCCTGATTTTCTAAATTATTTTTTGAGACAGTGGGTTACTTGATATTAAGCTAATATTGTTGAATTATTATGTAGTTTCTTATGGGATTTCTAATGATATAAGATTTGTATTCAATTGATATCTTATTGATCTTAGATTGTTAAAACTAGATTGAATTGATGTAGATTCATTGAGTCTTATGGTTATTGCTTTGAATTATTGTTCATGGCCATGGGTAAGGGCCTTGTGATGTTGAATTGGTTGATTTGGCATTTAATTGAAGTGTGGATGAGGGGATGAAGGTATTTTGCCCCATTTTCTTTAATTTGATATTAATTATACTTCGATTCTATTGCAATTGGTTTGTTCCACTTATGGTGGCGGTGTTATGCGACTTGACGTGGCCTTGTCAGCGTTACTTTATGCAATATTATGATTATGGCCTTGTCGGCACTACTTGAAATATATGATGATTATGTGATGTAGGATTATGTTTATCTATATGTGAAAGTATATGTGTTCTTATATGAAGTTATGATAGTGTATGGGATGTTATTCCTAAGTACTTCTAGAATGATTTATATTGTATGTTAAAGTGAAATATGTGGTGTCTTATTTAGGTAGACTTATGTACCTTGCTTGATGCTTATATGAATATGATTATTCGATGATTTGACTTAGTATGTTAAGAGTCTTGAATGTGTGAATGACATGTGACCTTGAATGATGAAAAGAAGGTCTTTGTATGAAACCTTGAAACCAACGGTAAAAGTAAAATAATTGAAGTCGAACGCCGTAAGGGTATCCCTCATGTGGGATGATGGAACTAGGTTGATTGCCTGGAACGGCATCATATCTCCCTAGAAAAAGTCATAATGAGCTCCTTGTCGCCATTGGAAGGAAATCCCTAGAGATCCTCTTTGGTAGGGTAAATGTAATTGGGTTATGAACTTGATATGGAACCCTATTGTATGAACCTTAATGTGAATTAATCTATGAGAACAAAGGCTAGCACCGAGTGAGTATGGTAAGGGAAGTTGTTCTAGTTAAGCATGAGACTAGAATAAAAAGAAACCCTTCATATTCCTTAACCATGTGCTTACATGGGATGTGTCCAAGTTCTACCATTGGCAAGTAGAACAACCTCATCGGAGTAGGATAGAACTCCGGATTCCATGTCTTTCTACCATGGTCTATGTCAGTTATTGCCTATTCTCATAATATGGGATACTTTCTAGCATTAGATAAGTTCTATGAAGTTTAGGTGTTGGTATGGGACTCTATCTAGACATTGCACCATAGGCTTTGAAGATGTTAATGAGAGTCACTAGGTCTTCTATAAGACCATTACTTGAATGTCCTTATGTATTGTATGAGGCTCTTAATTAATTAATGAATAAATGGATTAATGAGTTAATGAACCAATGACTTACGTTATGAAGTATGTAAGTGAATAAGTACCTAATCTAGAGTGGCTTATGGATTCTTTAGTTAAATTGTGAAGAGGGCATAAAGGATGATTTCTTCATGACTAACCTATAGAAGACTCGAGTATGACTCTAGTTAGGGAAAAGGTTTGATGTTGTTGACATGATCTAAGCTTTAGGTAGTCTTAAGGAGTATTTAGGTAATCTTGAGGAGGTCAATCATGGACGTTATATTCTTGATTTACTTAAGTAGGTCTTTGATAGCCTTTGGAAGGAGAGTGTCCTATCATCTAAGTGTTGGTGTGTTTAGTGAGAATGATTCTATTTTAGGTAGTCTATAAGATCCCATGTGTGTGTGTAATAGAGATTGTATGGGCGGTCACTCCACACTCACTCATGTGAACCTTAAAAATGGCCTTTGGTAGATTAATGTTACCTTGATGTTTATGATACTTTCTAAGTATGTATGTGACTCATTATAGGTAATCTTAAGGGTCGTTTAGGCACATCTAGAGAGGGTGTATGGGCGGTCTCTCTTTGTGTGACTTAAGTGAATCTTAGGATGACTTTAAGTGAGAAAATTACATGCTAGAAGTTGGTTATTAAAGGGGTTAGTAAATCACAGAAACAGTGAATTCAATTCATGTAACGTGAATTGAACTTACTGTAAAGTGATGCCTAAATTTGGTATGTTGATTAATTGCTTCCTTATGTGTTTATAAATTGATTAATGATGTTATTAGGATTAAAAAATGATTTGTAAAATGAAAAGATGCATATTTCCAATAAAGTTCGTTTTCATGATTTTTATGCATAATGCCACACTTAGTACATGTGGTTGTACTAATTCCATGCTTTATTTTCTATCTATAGTTCTTAATAGGTGAGGAGCATTGGGAAGTGAAGACTTGGATTTAGAAGATCGTTCAAGAAAAGTTGAAGTATGTCCTCAATTGACTCGAGGGCATATATGTCTTTTATGTTTTCTTTGAAGTATTGTAATAGACTATGTATTTCTATTTTCGTATTAAAGTATGGGCCGTGTCCCAAGTATTCTTGTGTCTTAAGATGATGAGATTGAGACTTAGTATTTCCTATTACTTTTATATGAAAGAGGTCTTAAAGACTATGTTATATTTTGTGAAAAGTTTTAATTCCGCACTACTTTTCACTATGTATATGCAATGAATGATATGAAAGGGCTTGTCTTAGACCTCCGAGAGGTCGACGACGCCTGTTACAATCCAAGACTGTACCCTAACTTCTAGGGTATGGTTTCGGGTTATGACAAGCTTAGTATCAGAGCATAGGTTAATGAAAGTAGTTTTAGGAATCAAAAAGTCTCATCAAGTCACGTCTAGTAGAGTCTTGACCATCGGTGTGAGTCGCGACACATCTATGGGCGAGAGGCTATAGGACAATAAAGTTTCCCTTCTTTTCTACTCCTATGTCGTACGGTAGAGTAAATGTTATGATTAACCTTCTTATGTGTTTCCTTGTGTTTCTTGGAGATGAATACTAGAAGGATGGCCGCTACAAGGTTTGAAGAGGAGAGGGTGAATGAGGAGATTCCTCCTCAAGTTGAGCAAGTTCCTCAATGTGCTCAAGTGCCTCCCCAAGGTGATCATGTTCCTAATATGGGTGGAGGTAATGAGGTTCCGGTGGTTCATCCGTAGTTGACTACTCAATAGATTAGAGAGGCTTTGATGGCTTTATCTCAAGCCGTAACTACTCAAATCAATTTGAGTATGATGCCTAGGATTGTGGAGAGCACTATGACTTCTAGGTTGAGAGACTTTGTGAGGATGAATCCTCCTATCTTTCTTGGCTCCAAAGTAGATGAGGATCCCCAAGAGTTCGTTGATGGTTTGTACAAGGTGTGGAGTGCTATGGGGGTTACATCTAAAGAGAAGGCGGAATTAGCTTCATACAAATTGAGGCATGTGTCTCAAATTTTGATTACTCAATGGAAGGACAATAGGCCAGAGGAAGTGGGTCCTATTGAATGGGAAGAGTTTAAGGAAGCTTTTCTAGGCAAGTACTTTCCTAGAGAAATGAGAGAGGTTAAGGTAGAGGAGTTTATCAATCTCAAGCAAGGCAATATGAGTGTTGAGGAGTACTCTTTGAAATTCTTGTCTTTGGCTAGGTATGCACATTCTCTTGTATCAAATCCAAGAGATGAAATGAGTCGCTTTGTTACCGGGGTAGCACACATAGTGATGGAGGAATGCCGTACGGCTATGCTACATGATGATATGACTTTAGCTAGACTCATGGTGTATGCACAAGCTATTTAAAAGTCTAAACTTAAGAGAATGGCTAGAAACTTGAAAAGAAATGGTGCAAGTGATCAAGGGCAGCCTAGGTTCAAAAAGAGGGCTCAAACTCAAGAGGGATCTAGTGTTCCTAGGGTGAAATTTGAGAAAGGAGGTGGTTCTCGAAATGACAAACCTACTTGTACCAATTGTGGCAAGAAACATTTTGGTGAGTGTCTTTTGGGTACCGGGAGTTGTTTTGGATGTTTAGAGAGTGGGCATAAGGTTAGAGATTTCCCAATGATTGCTTCTAGGGGTAGAGATGAAAAGCAAGCTGCCCCTAATGTTCCAAAGGAAGATGCTCAACAAAGAGGTGTATCTATGCACTCCGGACTAGAATTGAAAAGCCGGGTGATGGTGATGATGATGTTGGTAAGTTCTCTTTCTTTTGTTAAGATATGAGTTCCTTCTAAGTGGGGGAGTATGGTTTGTAGATGGGATAGAATTCCTTGAATTGTTGCTTGTGCATGACGTTAGGAGTTTTGTTAAGATTGAATTTCATTTGACCTCTTGCATTGTGTGTTTTATGAAGCTTTGAGCATGTTGTAAGATGTGTTTAAATGATGTTACTTTGCATATTAGCATGTTTATATCATGAATTACCTTAAATGTGCATTTTTGAAAATTTTGGTAAAAATAACTATAGAATTAAGACAGTTTACTGTAATATTTTTGTAAAAATGACTATTTGATTAATTGGTCTAAAATTGTTTTAATGTGGTTAGAACTGATGTGTATGAGTATAATATTGAATATAAAATGAGTTTTTGCTATTTTGATTGAAGCATGTGAGTTTCATAGCATAATGAGTTATAGAATTATTTTCTAGTTTGATGTTGTGTTGTGAATCCCTTGATTATGTGAAATTGATGATTTCTTCTTAATATTGTGTTATGTGGTTTAGTTAGGTGCTTCTAGTTGAGTTTCTAATCTTGGAAGTGTTCGGAGAGTGGCAAGTGTCATTCGAGGACGAATGTTGTCCAAGTGGGGGAGATTGTAAGACCTCGAAAATGACTTAGGTTAACTAGAGCCTAACATGTTGATATTGATGGTCTAAGGTCCTAAATATGTTTAATATATGGTATATAGTCAGTAGCAAAAGTATTAGAGGTGTTGGAAGTCAAACGTCAAGGGACGACTAAGAAGTTCGACGACTAAGTCACCTAAATGCCTTGTATGTGGTTCTATATGTTTATGTGTGTTTAATGATGTTTTAAGGATCTTAATTGAGTTATTATAGCATGTATAGGCAGTGTGTTGAGTGTCGAGAAGTTTGGAGGTCAAACGACAAATAAAGTTCATGGCGTTCAAAAGATATTCCTTGAATCGACCTTGTACGTCTAGGCGTGTTTTGTCGAGTTTTACGTGTTCGTTTTGTATGAAATTCATGTGATAGGTGTTAAACTTATAGACGATCGTAATTGGGTTGGAAACGTTTGAGAAATTATCCTCAAGGACCATCTAAGGGTCCTTGAGGAAGGACCCAAAACTGTTGCCAAAACAGTCCCAGGCAGGCCCTAGACGACGGAGCAGTTGACGGCTCGTAGGCCTGTTGATGCCCCGTCGAAGGGTGTCGTCGTGGGTGACTTGGCCATGGGTGAAGAGGGAAGCCTTGGCAGGCTACTGTAACCACCGACGGTGTCCAGTGATTGCCCGTTGTGGTGGTGACGCCCCGTCAAGGGCAGGCGTCAAGCGACCTGTCTCCTGCGCACAGAGTTGCTGCCAAGCTAGGGGTGAATTCACCCCACTTCCAAATAATAGTTTAGGCGGTTTGTTAACGGCCTTTTGGGTATTTTAAATGAGTATATAAGTGTTTAACACTTAGAATAATTCATTTTTCCAAAAACAAAACCCCAAAGTCCCTTCGAAATCCCAAAGACTCCATTGAAGTCCAAATTGAAGAAACAGCTTGGTGTGGCGTTTTGAGTGGAAATTCTTTATCAAAGTGAAGAATTATCATCCTTGAGGTATGGCTTTTGATCCTTTAAACTTGTTTCATCAACGAGCCTAACTCTCAAGATGTTTTTCTAAGTTTTCTAAAGCGAATTGTCCAATTTCGGGATTCTACCATGGGTTCTTGCATAAACAATTTCTAAACATTGAATTATGATCTAATTGATATTGAATTGATGATTTTAACATAAATTACCTATGAACACATGTAAATTGATGAACCCTAGTTTTGACTACTTATAGGGTTACTTGATATTAAGCTAATATTGTTGAATTGTTATGTAGTTTCTTATGGGCTTTCTAACGATATAAGATTTGTATTCAATTGATTAGATTGTTAAAACTAGATTTAATTTATGTAGATTCATTGAGTCTTATGGTTATTACTTTGAATTATTGTTCATGGTCATGGGTAAGGGCCTTGTGATGTTGAATTGGTTGATTTGGCATTTAATTGAAGTGTGGATGAGGGGATGAAGTTATTTTGCCCCATTTTCTTTAATTTGATATTAATTATACTTCGATTCTATTGCGATTGGTTTGGTCCACTTATGGTGGCGGTGTTATGTGAATTGACGTGGCCTTGTCGGCATTACTTTATGCAATATTATGATCATGGCCTTGTCGGCACTACTTGAAATATATGATGATTATGTGATGTAGGATTATGTTTATCCATATGTGAAAGTATATGTGTTCTTATATGAAGTTATGATAGTGTATGGGATGTTATTCCTAAGTACTTCTAGAATGACTTATATTGTATGTTAAAGTGAAATATGTGGTGTCTTGTTTAGGTAGACTTATGTCCCTTGCTTGATGCTTATATGAATATGATTATGTGATGATTTGACTTAGTATGTTAAGAGTCTTGAATGTGTGAATGACATGTGACCTTGAATGATGAAAAGAATGTCTTTATGTGAAACCTTGAAACCAAGGGTAAAAGTAATGTAAATTAAAGTCGAGCGCCGTAAGGGTATCCTTCATATGGGATGATGGACCTAGGTTGATTGGCTGGAATGGCATCATATCTCCCTAGCAAAAGTCATAATGAGCTTTTTGTCGCCATTGGAAGGAAATCCCTAGAGATCCTCTTTGGTAGGGTAAATGTAATTGGGTTATGAACTAGATATGGAACCCTATTGTATGAACCTTAATGTGAATTAATCTATGAGAACAAAGGCTAGCACTGAGTGAGTATGGTAAGGGAAATAGTTCTAGTTAAGCATGAGACTAGAATACAAAGAAACCCTTCATATTCCTTAACCATGTGCCTACATGGGATGTGTCCAAGTTAACCTCATCGGAGTAGGATAGAACTCCGGATTCCATGTCTTGCTACCATGGTCTATGTTGTTTATTGCCTATTCTCATCATATGGGATACTTGCTAGCATTAGAGAAGTTCTATGAAGTTTAGGTGGTGGTATGGGACGCTATCTAGACATTGCACAATAGGCTTTGAAGATGTTAATGAGAGTCCCTAGGTCTTCTCTAAGACCATTACTTGAATGTCCTTATGTATGGTATGAGTCTCTTAATAAATTAATGAATTAATGAACCAATGACTTACGTTATGAAGTATGTAAGTGAATAGTACCTAATCTAGAGTGGCTTATGGATTCTTTAGTTAAATTGTGAAGAAGGCATAAAGGATGATTTCTTCATGGCTTTCCTATAGAAGACTTGAGTATGACTCTAGTTAGGGAAAAGGTTTGATGTTGTTGACATGATCTAAGCTTTAGATAATCTTAAGGACTATTTAGGTAATCTTGAGGAGGTTAATCATGGACGTTATCTTCTTGATTTACTTAAGTAGGTCTTTTGATAGCCTTTGGAAGGAGAGTGTCCTATCATCTATGTGTTGGTGTGTTTAGTGAGAATGATTCTATTATAGGTAGTCTATAAGATCCCTTGTGTGTGTGTAATAGAGATTGTATGGGCGGTCACTCCACACTCAGTCAAGTGAACCTTGAAAATGACCTTTGGTAGATGAATCTTACCTTGATGTTTATGATACTTTCTAAGTATGTATGTGACTCATTATAGGTAATCTTAACGGTCGTTTAGGCACATCTAGAGAGGGTGTATGTGCGGTCTCTCTTTTTGTGACTTAAGTGAATTTTAGGATGACTTTAAGTGAAAAAATTACATGCTAGAAGTTGGTTATTAAAGGGGTTAGTAAATCACTGAAACAATGAAGTCAATTCACTGTAAAGTGAATTGAACTTACTGTAAAGTGATGCCTAAATTTGGTATATTGATTAATTGCTTCCTTATGTTTTTATAAATTAATTAATGATGTTATTATGATTAAAATATGATTTGTAAAATGAAAAGATGCATATTTCCAATAAAGTCCATTTTCATGATTTTTATGCATAATGTCATAGTTAGTACATGTGGTTGTACTAATTCCATGCTTTATTTTCTATCTACAGTTCTTAATAGGTGAGGAGCATTGGGAAGTGAAGACTTGGACTTAGAAGATCGTTCAAGAAAAGTTGAAGTATGTCCTCAATTGACACGAGGGCATATATGTCTTTTATATTTTCTTTGAAGTATTGTAATAGACTATGTATTTCTATTTTCGTATTGAAGTATGGGACGTGTCCCAAGTATTCTTGTGTCTTATGATGATAAGATTGAGACTTAGTATTTTCTATTACTTTTATATGAAAGTGGTCTTAAAGACTATGTTATATTTTGTGAAAAGTTTTAATTCCGCACTACTTTTCATTATGTATATGCAATGAATGATATGAAAGGGCTTGTCTTAGAGCTTTGAGAGATCGACGACGCCGGTTACAATCCAAGATTGTACCCTAACTTCTAGGGTATGGTTTCTGGTTGTGGCTTGCCAAGCCATGTTTGGACTAACCCTTGGTGGGTTGGACCTCGACATTTTTACCCTATATACATGGTTTTACCAATTTAAAGTCATTTTACAAGTTTTAGACCTCACACAACACCTTTAAACTTTCACTAAACCAAAGGACGTTTAATTAGACTAGCTTCCAAACGTCTTGGACGTTTCTTGACATCTTGACTCTAAAACTTCCTAAATGGTTTATTAATATTATTTTAGGCCTTATGACAGTGTTCCTAACCTTAGACTAACATTTGAGGCTCTAGATTAGGTCTTGGACTTTCAGAATATTAAATTATCCCCCCCCCCTTAGGAACATTTGTCCCTGAATGACACTAAAATCTTTTGAAAGGAAAGGATAGACTCAATACTAGCAGCCCAACCAACAACATGCATATCATCATTAAGGGTGACAACCCATTGGAGTACTTCGCAACCCCATTCAACACATAATATAGCATTACACATTGCAACTAAAGTCACAACGCATAAGAGCTCAACAATTTCATAACACATTATGAGGAACTATCCTCTCAACATCAACATGAGCTCAAAACGACATTAAAGTTTTGTCATGCTATTATTCCCAAGACAACATCAATAGACTAAAAATCTCAAGAAGACAAAATATATATTTCACATAATTGCAAGTTAACACAAAAATCCTATTTTATGGTAACTCATTTTTACACTAACTTAACCAAAATATGCACATACTTGAAAAACAAGCAAAACTTCAATTTATTTATTATATTCATTATTAAAATGAACAATTAACCTTAATTAGCAAAGAGATGAGGATTACAAGACTTCATGTCGGCCTCGGCCTCCAATGTTGCTCCCTCAACTAAGTGGTTCCTCCGTATGACTTTTACGTAGGCCACCTCTTTGTTCCTCTACCTCTTCACTTGACCATCAAGGATTTCCATCGGAACCTCTTCATAGGAGAGGTTCTCATCCACACCTAGAAATTCAATAGGAAGAATGTATTCGGGATCACCGATACACTTCTTACGCATGGAGACATGGAATACCGGATGAACCAAAGCCAATTCACTAGGTAACTTCAACTCATATGCAACATTGACAACCCTTTGCGTAATTTCATAAGGACCTACATAACGAGGACTCAACTTCTTTTTATTGCCAAATCTCACCACCTCTTTCATAGGTGAAATTTTCAGATACACCTTATAACCTTCTTCAAATTCTAAGTCCCTACTCCTATTGTCGGCATAAGACTTTTCCAGCTATAGGCTGTTTTCAATCGGATTCTTATCATATGCACTTTCTCCAAAGTTTTATAAATCAATTCGGGACCAAAAAGTGAAGACTCGACAACTTCAAACCATCCAATCGGAGATCTACATCTCCTACCATACAAGTCTTCAAAAGGGGTCATAGATAGATATAGATGAATGATAACTATTATCATAGGAAAACTCAACCAAAGGCAAGTGTTTATCCCAATTTCCCTACAAGTCAATTCTACAAGATCTAAGCATATCCTCAATGGTTTGAATTGTACGCTCCGCTTGACCATCAGTTTGAGGATGAAAAGCGGTGCTTAGCTTCACCTTGGTACCCAACCCATTTTGGAACTACCTTCTGTAATATCCTAAAACGAACTAAGGTGAACTAGAGCTTCGTGAATGTTTCATGAGTTAATTTTGTGTTAAAATGAATTATAATCATGTTCTTAGGCAGTGTGTGAAGTTTGGAGGTCAAACGTCCAAGAACGTTCGGAAGGTGTGCCTTAGAAAGTGCTTGTGTGTCTTCATGTGTTTTAGTGAGTTTTACGTATTCGTTTTAATCAAAATTGCATGTGGGATGTTCCTAAGACCTATACGACTATGTATAGGGGTTTAACGTCCGGGTGCCACCCCCCTAGGACCCACAAGGGGCCCTAGAAGAGGACCCCATCCATTTGGCAGGAGGCTGCGAAGCAGTGACTAACGACAGCCACAAGGGACGGACTGTTGGTCAACCAACGGCCCGTCAACCTTGGGCGTCGACTGGCCCTGAAAGGCTAGCAAAGCCTGCACAAAGTGTAGCCTCATCCCCAATTGGTGTACCCATCTAAGGGGTGTCGACTGGGCGATGGCCCATCTGTCAAAGGGCGTAGGTTGGTGCTTGTGAAAGCTGCAATTTCGCTGCCAAGGCTTGGGGTGTTAGGTAAATTCACTCCAAGTCTCTTATGAACCATGAATGATTATTTTAGGGTCTTTTAAGTATATTAAGAGGATACAAACACTAAGACCTAATTTTAGACTTCATTTTCTAAAACCAAAACCCTCTCTCAAGAAAGACTATCTCAAAACCAAAAAGAAGCTTGGACTCAAGGAAGGGCTTAGAGGGCTGGTCGTGGACGTGTTTCTTCATCAAAATTATTGGGTTTCCTTCTCATTGAGGTATGGTAGTCATCCTTGAACTCTCTTCCATTCAAGGAGTCATTTCTAAAAGATTTCAAAAAAGGTTTTCAAACTCTATCTTCTCCTGTCTTTGATTTTAAGCATGGGTCTTAATGTAAAAGTGTTTTAATGATTCAAATATGTTATTTCTAGTATTAATTGATGATATTAATGTCAAAACTCTAATGAACTCATGTTTATGCATATTTCCAACTTCTAGCGTGAGAAATGGGTTAAATGAATATTATTGTGTAGTGTTTGAGCTTTGGTTTCTTCATGTTGATATTACGGTTTAGCTACTGCTCTATGGGCTATTTTATGATGAACTGATAAGTAACTGGTAAATAGGTGTTTAAAGCATTGGAAGAATGATAAGTTGGTCTCATTGTTAACTCTTATGATGAAATGCTCTTGAGTGGTATGGTCCACCTTTGGTGGCGGTGTTTACTTGAATATATGAATATGAATCTACTTTATGTGAATAATACCATGAAGGCATATTCTGTGACGTATGATGATAATCATGTCGTTCTTGCTAATGTTCTTTATCAAGCTTGTTATGTGAAGTATGCTAGAGATAATGTCTAAAGGAACTATATGATTATGTGAAGCATGTTTAAGTGTGAAATATGATTAATGAAGGTTTAAGCATGTTTAGAATTCAATGTTGATGAATTGGTGATAAGGTGAAAGGTGTTCTCACATGTACACTCACACACTCACACTTGAATGAATGAATGAAGTTAGTAAATGTAATTAAGGGGAGTTTTGGAGTGAACACTATTCGTGAGTTTAGATAAAGTGTTTAGTAGCAACCTCACTATCTTCCAAGAGCTTTCTAAGATAGGTAGGAGGATGGGTGTCCTTCATGAGTTGAGATGTGGTGTCCACTAGTTATCTTTAACCTATAGTATAAAATGTTTAAGACTCCGTGGGGGAGTTAGGCCTAGTACCGAGAGGATATGAAGAAGGCATGGTTACACTTCTTGAGTTGAGATGTTGTATTCCAATGTACCTCTTGAGATGAGAACTCCTCAGTAGAGAATGAGTTACTAAGCAGCAATCTTCTTATCCCTTAACTATGCGCCCGCATATGTGTAGCTATTAGAAAAGCCATGTAAAAGCTAAGAGAATCACCCTACCCTAGGCAAGTGGGGAACCCTCATCAAATAAGGGTAGTATCGGGATTCCATGTCTAGCGCTCAATTTTCTATGTCGGTTAAATCTATTCCCCCAAAAATGAATGAATGAACTAAGCCTCCTAAAATAACGTACTACTTAGGGTAGGTGGTTGTATGGAACGCTGTATATCCATTGCACTAAGTAGACCTTCCGATAGGGGAGTCTTGGTGTGTTTTGTATGAAGTGTATGAACTAAGTCTCCTAAAAGAACGTACTACTGAAGGTAGGTGGTGGTATGGGACGCTATCTATCCATTGCACTAAGTAGACCTTTCGAAAGAAGAGTCTTGTTGTGTTTTGTATGAAGTGTATGAACTAAGTCTCCTTAAAGAACGTAGTACTTAGGGTAGTTGGTGGTATGGGATGCTATCTATTCATTGCATTAAGTAGACCTTCCGAAAGGGGAGTTTTTGTGTGTTCTACATCGAAGTATATGAATGAGTTATCATGTGTCATAAATGAAGTTAAGTGACTTAAGTTCTAATGTTAAGGATGTATGTTAAAGCTGAGTTTTATGCAATGAAGTTAGGAATGACTTTTGTAGAGTGCTTAATCCAAGCGAATCCTCAAGGAGCACTAAGTGGAAGTAGTAGTATGGGATGCTACTCTCACATTGCACTTAGTGTAAGTTACAAGTACCATTGGAGAAGGGTACTTACATTAAATACTTAATGTATGATTGTCCTTCAAATGTCTAGCCAAGAGTGTGGACTTGTTTCCCGTGCGAGGTAAGCCTATGGTTGGTAGTCTTTAAGGATCACTTTGTTGTGTCTTGAAGGGGGTGTATGGGTGATCCCTTCTTGTATTACCTTAGGGAGTCTTGGGATAACGTTGTTAGGGAAACCTCAAAGGAAATGAGTTCATTATGCTTGGGATGAATTGTTCACTGTAATGTTTCACTGTTTCACTGTAAAGTTGCTTGACTTTACTGTAAATTGATCTTTTGGTTCAAAAATTAAGAGAGTTCTATTTTATGTTATTAATGATGATTCTTATACTATTTTAAATCTAAAATTATGAAGGTTTTACTTATTTGGCATGAAAGCTTTTACTAAAATGTCCCTTTTTGCATGTTTATGCATATGCCATACTTAGTACATTGTTTTGTACTAATACCATACTTTTCTATACTCTCTAAGTATAGGTTGGAGGCAAGAGGAAGTTTAGAAGTCAAAGCTTGGGAATATACTCTCTCAAGACTAAGTATGTCCTCATATATCCGAGGGCATAGTTCTATTTCTTAGTTTCTAGCATTAAGACTTATCATGTATTTTCATTTAATGTAAAGGGTTGTGTCCCTAAGATATTTATGTCGTGTATTTCAGTTGACTTGTGAAGACTAGATCATTTCTTAGCTTTTATGACAGATGTTTCCTTTATTATTTTATTCGTGAAAAGTTTTAATTCTGCACTACTTTTCATGTCTTATGTAATGAATGATAGCTAAGGCTTGTACAAGACCTCCAAAAAATCAACTATGCAATTGTTCCGACCTTAGGGTGCTCCTTTCTTCTAGGGGGTGCTTTCGGGTCGTTACACCTCCAAAACCTAGATGTTATTGTTCACCCCTATCAGATATGATGGATAACTGAATACCATGGTGACACACAATCTCATCTATGAAGATCCTTTCATAATCCGCCGGCGATTATGTGGACTTGACGGGAATAAAATGAGCGGAGTTGGTCAACCTATCCACAACCACCCATATGGAGTCATGTTTCTTATGTGTCCAAGGCAAACCTACCATGAAATCCATGTTAATGTCTTCCCACTTCCAAGTGGGAACTTGGATTTCTTGAAGTAAACCACCCGGCTTTTGGTGTTCGGCTTTCACTTGTTGGAAATTTGGACATATTGCTACAAATTCCGCTATGTCTCCTTTTAAACCTTCCCACCAAAACACTTCTCTAAGATCATGATACATCTTTTTAGAACCCGCCGAGTACGGGAACCATGAGCTTCCTCAAGGATCCGGTTTCTCAAATCACCAACATTGGGAACACACAACCTTTCTTCGTACCTCAAAACACAACCCCCCCCCCCCCAAGGAGAAGGACTGATTTGGCTTACCAAGAACCGATTCCTTCAACTCCATCAATGGTTGATCAAGGTGTTGTTTAGACTTCACCTTAACCACCAAACATGATTCATAATTATTATGAATCTTCCAACCTAACACCCAATTGAGCCAACCTATGAACATCTTTCACTAGGTCTTTCTTGGCTCCTTCTACATGAGACACACTACCCATGGTCATACGACTTAGAGAATCCGCAACCACATTGGCCTTGCCAGGGTGATAAGGTACACTCACGTCGTAATCTTTTAACAATTCAAACCATCTTCTTTGTCGGAGATTTAACTCCTTTTGAATAAATACATATTGAAGATTCTTGTGGTAGGTATACACATAGACATGAACAGAATATAAGTAATGTCTCCATATTTCAAGGCAAATAACACGGCCGCTAACTCAAGATCATGAGTTAGATAATTCTTCTCATGCACCTTAAGTTGTCTAGATTCATAGGCTATAACTTTCCCATGTTACATAAGAACACACCCCAAGCCCACTCGGGATGCATCACAATTTACAATGAAGCCCTTGGTACCCTCTAGTAGAGTCAATATCGTAGCGGGAGTAAGCCTATCATTAAAAATTTTGAAGCTTCTTTCACATGCCTCCGACCACTCAAATTTTACACTCTTTTGGGTCAATGTAGTCAAGGGAGAAGCAATGGACGCAAAACTATCCACAAACCTCCTGTAATATCCCGCTAGACCCAAGAAACACCTAATATCAGATGGAGTCAATGGTCTAGGCCAATTTTTCACCGGCTCTGTTTTCTTTGGATCAACCTCAAATCCTTCACTAGAGATGATATGACCAAGAAACGCCACCGAACTCAACCAAAACTCATATTTTCTATACTTGGCAAAAAGTTGGTGTTCCTTAAGTACTTGCAAATCCACTCTCAAATGGTGCATGTGTTCACCCTCACTTTTCGTATATACCAAGATGTCGTCAATGAAGACAATGAAAAATGAATATAGGTAACATCAAAACACCCTATTAATGAGGTCCATAAACTCCACCGGGGAATTAGTGAGACCAAAGGACATCACTAAGAACTCATAGTGACCATATCTAGTTCGGAAAGCCATTTTTGGTATATGCTCACCTCTCACCCTAAGTTGGTTATACCCCGATCTCAAGTCAATCTTAGAAAAGTAGCTTTCCCCTTGGAGTTGATTGAAGAAGTCATCAATCCGAGCAAGAGGATACTTATTCGTAATAGTGACTTTATTGAGTTGCCGATAATCAATGCACATTTTAAGGGACCCATCCTTCTTCTTCACAAACAAAACCGGTGCACCTCATGGGGAAATACTAGGTCTAATGAAGCCTTTGTATATTAAGTCCTAGAGTTGAGCCTTCAATTCTTTCAATTCGGTCGGAGCCATCCAATAAGGAGGAATTGAAGGTGGTATCAGGTATCAAGTCAATTCCAAAATCAGTTTCTCGTTCGGGAGGGATAGGAAAGATCTCCGAAAATTCCCTTACTATGGGGACTAACACAATGGGAGGATTTTGGAGTCTAAATCTTTTACCCTTACGATATGGTATAATCACCCTTTAGAGATCACTTTACATGCCTTAAGACGAGATGGTACGACCTCTAGGAATAGAATTTCCCCCTTTCCACTCTAAGATGGGTTCATTAGGAAAATTGAACTTGACAATTCTTGTTGTACAATCAATGGAAGCAAAACAATCATGCAACCAAACCATCCCCACAACAACATCAAAATTAACCATATCAAGTTCTACTAATTCAATATGAGTAACTCTATTGGGCAATTTTATAGGACAATTTATATACACCCTTTTTGCAACCACCTCTGCCCCTACCGGAGTAGTCACCATAAAAGGATCATTTAGGGCATATGGCAATATATCAAACTTCATAGCTATCAGTGTAGTAACAAAATATAATGTGGCACCTGCATCAAGTAAAACATATACATCAATAGAGAATACTTGTAACATACCGGTCACTACAGCCAAAACAATGGTCCGTCCCAACAAGGTAATCACCATAATTCTTCTTGCCACACTTTCCACAAATTGACTTCTTGCTTGGTGAGCTAGTACCTCTTCCATTTTGAGACTTAGGGTTAGAAATTCTATCATCACGATCCTTGGGAAATTTAGAAGTAACTCGATTAGAAAGCCTCTTCTTCAACCTAGAATTGTCTTGAATGTCAAGCCTACCTTTTGAAGAATAACCTTCATAAGACTTGGACCTCTTGGACTCCCTTCTCTTTCTCCTTAGCCTACTCTCTTCCACTTGTTGAGCATGAACCATGAGATGTGAGATATTTATATTATCATAAAGCATAACCGAACGACATTCTTCAACCAAGACTTTGGACACCCCCGTAAGAAAACAACTCATCTCTTCCCTTGGGTTTGACACCAAATATAGAGCAAACTTGGAAAATTGAATAAACTTCAAGGAATAGTCAATTACACTCATGC
Organism: Solanum sitiens; assembly: GCA_016801875.1. Lineage (NCBI taxonomy): Eukaryota > Viridiplantae > Streptophyta > Magnoliopsida > Solanales > Solanaceae > Solanum > Solanum sitiens. The sequence goes on from JABWTJ010001298.1 coordinate 59,326, forward strand.
CTCCTTGACGAAGGTTGATTAGTTCTTCCACCTTAGCTTCCCTCAATTCTCTAAGAAAGAACCGATCAAATAAATCCCTCTTGAAGATCTCCCAAGTCACCGGACCACCCCTTAGTGCCTTATTATCCCTCCATTGCACATACCAAGTTTGGCCACATCTTTGAGTTGATAGGGCGCCAAGTCGACCTTCTCAATTGAGGTCACACCCATAGCATAGAGAATCTTATAGACCTCATCGAGGATGTAACAACTCAAAAGTACCCCCTAGAAGAAAGTACAACCCTTAGATCGGAACACTTGCGTACGTGACCTTTCGGAGGTCTTGTACAAGCCTTATGTATCATTCATTACATTAGACATGAAAAGTATAGCGGAATTAAAACTTTTCACGAATAAATTAATAAAGAGGAAACATATTTCATAAAAATTAAGGAGTGATCTCGTATTCACGATCCATCTTAAATACACTACATAAATTTCTTAGGGACACGCCCCTTTACATTTAATGAAAATACATAATAAGTCTTAATGCTAGAATCTAAGAAATAGAACTATGCCCTCGAATATATGCGGACATACTCAGTCTTGAGAGAGTCTATTCCCAAGCTTTGCCTTCTAGTCTTTAACTTGCCTCCAACCTATACTTATTAAGTATATAAAAGTATGGGGCTAGTACAAAACAATGTACTAAGTATGGCCTATGCAAAAACATGCAAAAACATGCAAAAAGGGATATTTTAGTAAAATAAGCTTTCATGCCAAATAAGTGAAACCTTCATGATTTTAGAGTCAAAATAGTATAAGAATCATCATTAATCACATAAAATAGAACTCTCATAATTTTAGAATGAAAATGCAGCTTTACAGAAAACCAAGCATATTACAGTAAACATAGTGAAGCCTTACGGTGAACCGTTCATCCAAAGCATAGTGAACTCATTTCCTTTGAGGTTTCCCTAACTAAGTTATCCTAAGACTCACTAAGGTAAGACAAGAAGGGACCACCCATACACCCCATTCAAGACAGACCAAAGCGATCTTAAGACTAGCAATCATAGTTTTACCTCACACGAGAAACAAGTCCACGCTCTTAGCTAGACATTTGAAGGAAATTCATACCTTACGCACTTCACATAGTGCCCTACTCCAAAGAGACATTGTAAGTTACACTAAGTGCAATGTGAGAGTAGCATCCCATAATACTACTCCCACTTCGTGCTCCTTGAGGATTCCCTTGGATTAAGCACTCTACATCAGTCATTCCTAATTTCATTACGTAAAACACAACTTTAGCATACATCCTTAACATTAGACCTTAATTCATCTAACTTCATTTACGACACATGATAACTCATTCATATACTTCACATAGAACACACCAAGACTCCACTTTCGGAAGGTCTACATAGTGCAATGGATAGATAGCGTCCCATACCACCACCTATCCTAAGTAGTACGTTCTTTTAGGAGACTTAGTTTATACAATTGATAGAAAACACACGAAGAATCCCCTTTCGGAAGATCTACTTAGTGCAATGGGTAGATAGTGTCCCATACCACCACCTACCCTAAGTAGTACGTTGTTTTAGGAGACTTAGTTCTTTCATTCTTTTGTGAGGGAATAGATTTAACCGACGAAGACCATGAGATCTAGTCACGGAATTCCGATACTACCCTTATCGTAGGAGGGTTCCCCACTTGCCTAGGGTGTGGTCATTCTCTTAACTTTAACATGGCTTTTCCAATAGCTACAGCTATGCGGGCACATAGTTAAGGGATAAGAAGTTTGTTACTAAGTAACTCATTCTCTACTAACGAGGAGTACTCATCTCAAAAAGTACATTGGAATACAATATTTCAACTCACGAAGTGTAACCACCCCTTCTTCATATCTTCTCGGTGCTAGGCATAACTCCGTTACGGAGTCTTAAACATTCTTTACTATATAATAAGGGATAGCTAATTAGCACCACATCTCAACTAACGAAGGGTACTTATCCCTAGAGGTCACATTAGAATACCACATCTCAACTCACGAATGGTATCCAACCTCCAACTTATCTTGGAAAGATCTTGGGAATAGTGAGGTTGCTACTAAACACTTCATTTCAACTCACGAAGAGTGTTCGCCCTAGAACTCCCCTTTTCATTCACATTCTTAAACTTCATTCATTCATTTATTCAAAGCATGTGTATGTGTGAACATGTGAGCACACCTTTCACATATATCATCACTTTCATAACATTGTCTTCTAAACATGCTTATATCTTCATTCATCGTTTCTCACACACTAGCATGCTCAACATATACACATACTTCATTTAGGCATAATCTAAGAAAGACATACAATTCAAACTTCATAATGCATATCAACATGAATCTCATTATTATCACTTCATTTCACACCTTAGGCCTTCAAAGACATACTCACACCACATACAAATATATATCCATATACATCAAGTAAACACCGCCACCAAGAAGGTGGACCCTACCACTGAAGAGCTTTTCATAATAAGAATTATATAACATAGACAACTCACCATTAAACCAAGATATCACCACCTATACCTAATTATTCAATCTTACCTAATAATATTTCCCTTAGGGCAGTAGCTAAATCATAATAACAACATAAGGAAACCAAAGTTCATACCCTACAAAAACATGTTCATTTAACCCATTTCTTAAGCTAAAAGTTTGAAATATGCATAAGAATGATTTCATTAGGGTTTTGATATTAAAATCATCAATTAATACTAGAAACAACATATTTGAATCATTAAAACACATTTACATGAAGACCCATGCTTAGAGTCAAAGAAAGAAGAAGATAGAGTTTGAAAATCCATTTTGAAATCTTTTAGAAATGAATCCTTGAATGGAAGAGAGTTCAAGGATAACTACCATACCTCAATGAAAAGAAACACACGAAATTGTGATGAAGAAATTGTCCAAATCCTTCAAACCTAGCTCAACCTTGAGTTCTAGCTTGAATGGGGTTTTGAGAAAGTTTTTCTTGGAAAAGGGGTTTTGATTTGGGATTTTTAAAATAATGAGTTGGAGGAGGGTTTTAAGGCTTGTAAACTGTTATATTAATGATATAAACCTTTTAAAATTGACCCCACTTAATAAAAACTCGAATAGGAATTATTTGGAAATCACATGTTTGGACAGCCCGCCCAATGACCACGGCCACCTTCACGGACCGTGAATGTGGCTCACGCCCCTTATAACAATCCGTGGTCCTTGGCGTAGTGGATTCATTGCCTTTCGAAGCCTACAAGGGTATAATTAAGGTCCATGGCCATCTTCACCGACCGTGGTACACTCCACTGGCCGTGAAGTGGTCCGTGAACCTTGAGGCAGTAATATGCCAACTTGGGACAGCTTTTGCCCCCAAGTTGGATCCTCCTCAAGGATCCTTTTGTTGGTCTTTTACAAGAAGTTTCCAACCCAAATACCTTCATACAAATTCTAAGGACCTCTCACATATATTTCATCCAGAACGAACATGCAAAACTCGCTAAAACACATAAGGACACATAAGCACTTTATAAGGCATACCTTCCGAACGTCAGGGACGTTCTTGGATGTTTGACCTCCAAAAATCACCCAAATTCATGTACTTATTAAGGACATCATTATAACTCATGTTAAAAAAAATTACTCATGAAACATTCACGAAGCTCTAGTTCACCTTAGTTTGTTTTAGGGTGTTACATTCTCCCCCACTTGGAATAACATACGTCTTCAAAAGACACAAAAATCTTTTAAGAACATTAAGAACTTTCTAGAAGCATTTAACACACTAAATCAAGTCTCAAACATTCATAGTCAATGTACCAAACTTACAAGGAACATCAACTACACATTGACAAGCATTTGCTATGCAACACATGCAACTTTTATGAGGGAATTTCCAAATTCAAGCACACACTTAATTCTTAATTTTATGGAGGAACTACCTTCTCCAAAATTAGTGATGCTCAGAACTATCATTTTAAACACATTGGAGCCATTATTCATGAAAACGAAAATTTTCCTCAAACTTCAAAATTTTACAGTGAGCACCAATTCTCATAGTAAAACATGCATGATTTTTTCAACAATTTCTTCTTTAAGCATTTTATCAAGAAAGCATGATCATAAGAAGTACAAAACCATATGAAACCATCTTACCACATAAACACAACAACCATAAAGGCTTAAGGCTTACCGGGACTATCAAATCCAGATTAGTTCTCCCTCCTAGCCCCCATCCCATAGGTAGGGTTCTTCTTTTAAGCATTAGGATATAGAGGAGCTTGATTGACCCATTTCCCTTTTCCTTTGAGGTTAGGGCAGTCCCTAATCTTGTGAGTCTTACTAGCACATGCAAAACAACCATCCATTCTGGCAAGACACTTAACCAAATGTTGCTTCCCACATATAGTAGACCTAGGTATCTCAAAAGTATGGCCACCACCTTGGGAATTTTGGTTGGAAACTGTATTCTTGTTCCCCATGGAAGAATCTTGGTGATAGAACCTCTTCTTAGGTTTTGGTTGACTAGATTCATAAAACCTAGGCCTCTTTACCTCTTGTCTAACCTCCCTAATTTTGGACTCATCAATTTGTTGTGCATACAACATGAGTCTAGAGATATCCTTCTCATTAAGGAGCATTGTTGTACAACACTCCTTTTCCACCAAGCTAGACCCTCCCATCACAAATTTGTTCAACCTAGACCTAGGGTTGGCTACCATGGTCGAGGCATACTTAGAGAGTTGGGTGAATTTGAGAGAGTATTGTTTCACACTCATTCCCCCTTGACGAAGATTCATGAATTCAACCATCTTCTTATCCCTCCACTCTAAAGGAAACATTCCAAAAAGTCGAGACCTAATCTAGAGCCTAACATGAGTGTCTAAGGGTTTATATACTGTTTTAAGAACTAAAATAATGTATGTAAGTCATACAAGAAGTTTTAGAGCTAAGATGCCAAAGGACGTCCATAACGTCCGGAAACTAGCCTAATTGAATGAGTTGACGTCACTATGTTTGGGGATGGTTTCGGAGGGTCAAATAAAGTCTAAAACTTGTAAAAAAGACTTGTGTTAGGTATAGTATATTATAGAGGGTCTAAACGTCCAATAACGACGCTCCAAGGACCACCCGAAGGGTCATGGAGGAGGACCCAACATGGGTGAGTAGGCTGCCAAAGCAGCCTGCGAAAGTCAAGAATCACTGGGCTGCTGTGCGACACGCAGCCCACACGTACCTCTTTGTTTCAGTTTTATTTTTCAAAATTTAAAATGCGTGTTGGCCCCGCGATGCGGAGCCACTTTCCTGATTCGGTAAAATCGTATTTTTGACATTTTGACTTCACAAAAAACCCATTAAGTTAGGGGTGTTTTGGGTAATTTAGGGGGTGATTATGTATAGCCTAAGGGTCATTTTAAAGTAATTTTTCACTCATACAAACCCATTTTCCAAAACAAAACTCAAAAGCTCTCACCTCTCTCTATTGTATCTCTCCCCAATTCCTCTATTGAAGAAGGAAGAAAGCTTGAAGAAGAAGGTCGATTTCTCTAGGATTTCACTTCAATTTCATGTATTAATCTTCATTAAGGTATGGATTCTTCACTCTTGGGATTCCTTTCCCCAAGAGGTTCTTTCAAAGATGATTTCTAAATTACCCAATTTCATGGGGTTTTCCAATTCTAATGGGTTTTCTTCTAAACTTCAAATTGATGATAAATTGTGATTTCCTATGACCAATTGAGTATAGATTGTTTATTAATTGATGTTAATTGATGCAATTTAAAGTTGATCATGTTCCCTACTCCAAATTTCCCAAATCTTTGATCTTGGTTATAAATCGATGGGAATTGAATTATGAATTGATTAATAGACTTGCATTATATATTCTAATTCATCTATGGATTGACTAGGGTAATGTATTGTTGGGATTGTATCAAATTAATGATGAACTCTAATTCCCCTAACCCTAGGTTATGAATTGATGATAATTGGGATAGTGATGATGCAATTGACCTATTTCTTGTGTTAATTACTATTGATTGATGTTATTACACCTCTTATTGGATGTAATTGGTTGGTTGATGGTAAGACCATGATGATGGCTTTTGAAGGAGATATGGTAAGTCTTGATGATCCTAACCTTTACTTCAAATATGATGGCTTGTGATTGGTGATGTAGTTCAATTGAACTATACCTTGTGAATAGCCTACATAGGTGTTGGTATGATGTTGAATTGAAATGTCTTGACTATGTGATTGTGAGATTATGCTTAAGATTAAATTATATAAAGTTGGTTATGAATTTCCTAAGTGCCTTGTTATGAAATGATGATTATGATATGCTAATCTCACATGTGATGGTTGCCATGAAAGGATATTTTTATGCAATACCTATTGAGCTAAATGACTATGATTATAAAAGGGATAAAACCTATGAACTAAACTAAGTGATGATTGTTAAAGAAATACATTTCAAAATGTACTTATCTTAGCACCGAGTGAAATTGTAGATGAGGGGTGGCACCTTCCCAAGGAGGGAAGGTAGGGTTCACCATAGTCCTCACGGAGTGGAGAGCCTCATTTTCCAAAAAGGGCATAGAGTGATGTTTCCATGACAGACCCTAAGCTCCATAAACTATGTTGCCACCATAGGAATACTAGCTAGTGGATCAACCTAGATGTTATGTTCATGTTTGGTACTACTTTGGCCGGTAGTCCGCCTTCCATAGGTGTAAGGTTTTACAACACTAGATTCCACACTTAGATCTCGTGGTCTATGTCGGTTAAGGCAAGTGTTCCCTAAAGCAAAATGAATTAATGGACTACAGACTAACTAGGGTCACTTGAGAGGTTTTACTTAGCCTATGTAGGGGTATGGGACTCTACCCATGCCTTGCACTAGTTTTCCTTGAGGGAATGCTTAGGAGGTAGTTCTTATGTTTTTATAATGTAGATGCTATGAAGATGTTGACTTTACATGTTGATGATCCTTTATGATGTTAGTTCATTTATGAACATGCTATTGGTCTATATTGCTAACTATGATGATGACTACTATTGATGTTATGTTATGTTTGAGTTGGACATTACTTGTGATGCTTTGTTTGGTTTACTTGATTGAGTAAGGTTTTGGGGCTTTGATTGGTCATTTCACTTGTAGGCTAAATGGTGGTTTATGAGTAAGGGTCTTGCTTATATTATGATGTTATGAACTCTTGTATATGTTGGCTTGACTATTACATGTTGATGTTGGTCTTGTGTTGTACATGGGTTTGAATTATGGATTATGTGATTATCGGCTTATATGGGTTCTTAATTGTGCATAAGGCTTTTCAAAGTACTTTGGCATGGTTTTCATCAAATGGCCTCGTTAGCATGATTTCACTTTTTTATGTGCATATACCCATACTTCGTACAAGTGTGTACCAACCCATGTTTGATGTTTACTACAAATGTAGGATCCGGCCGTTGATATTAGAGAAGGATTTGAAGACTACTTGGATTCTTATCTTCCAAGTTCGGTAGGTCCTCACTTTCCGAGGACGATGCCATTATCTACCTATTTGATGCAGGGCTGGGCATAAACAGCGGAAAACCGAAACACCGAACCGAACCAGATTTTTTTGGTATTTCGGTTTTGGTATTTTGGTTTTCAGTTCGGTATTCGGTATACGTTTTTGTATTTTTTGGTATTTTGGTTCGGTTTTCAATAGGTAATTTTGTGTTATTTAGTATTTCGGTTTACCAAAATATATTATATTATAATATATATTTACAGTATATTAATTATTAATGTTAAATAATAAATATTATAATTTAAAATAAAAAAGTAAAAAGTAAAAAACACTTATTTGATGTAACTATTTTTAGCCCATTAAGTTGAAAAATCAAACAAAAAAATTTGTAATTTTTTAAATTTAAAAAGCCCACAAAGCAGGCCCATTAAAAAAACCAAAATAACAAAACCGAACCGAAATAATATAAACCATACCAAAATAATAAAAACCGAACCAAACAAAATTATTTTGGTTCGGTGTTCGGTACACATTGTACAAGAACAGAAATCCAAAAAAAACAAAAAAAAAATATTGAACCCGAACCGAATTACCGAATGCCCACCCCTAATTTGATGTTGTTTAGTCTTAAAGACACTTTGTTCATTGTTGTTTAGTCTTAAAGACACTTTGTTCATTCTCATTCATTTTGGTACTGTAATTGTAAAGCCTATATGTGGCTATAATTGTTGATGTAAGGGTTATGCCCAAATTGTAATACTCTTATCTAGATTGTTTAATATGAGACAATGTTATAGACTTCTTATGAGACTATCTTATAATATGTATGTGCAATAAAAGTAGAATACTATGTAATCTTCTTATACGAAGGGTCTATGTATACTCGATAAATATATATTATGTGTAAGCGAGAGGTCTAAGTAAACCTAAGTGTAGAAGTAATCAAAAAGTTTTAAATTTTCCGTATTTTTTAGCCTATGAATGTAATGATGAATCCTAAGAGGCTAGTCTTAGTCTTCTTCGAGGACGACAACGCCGGTTATGTCTAGGGGGTGCTCCCTGGATGTGACAAACATGATATCAGAGCATGAGGTTGAATACCTTTAGGATTGATGTCTCATTAAACGACGTCTATTTTTCGATTATTATTCATAATTGTGAATCGCGCCACCCTTATGAATGAGGAACTATGTGATGCTTAGGAAACTCTCATCTTCTTGTAATCATATGTCGTGCCTCTAGAGTCTATTTTATGTGTACTTTCACCTAAACCTTGTATAGTGGTTATAGGTATGAATACCTGAATAATAGCCGCAAACAGGGCCGAGGAAGGCATTTGTAATGCGGGAGCACAAGACAACCAAGTGCCTCCACTTGAAGAAGTTACTAAAGATGATCAAGTTCCGGTTGCTCCTCCTCGCATGGCGCATGGGGATATAAGGGAAACTTTTCTCCAAATGTCCCTAGCCATTACAACCCAAGAAAAATTCGTCACTAATCAAGCACAAGCTATGACAGACCAAGCTAATCGAGAGGTAGTACCCCGAGGAAACCAAAAAAGTTAGCACCATGGCCTTCCGTTTGAGGGATTTCAGTAGGATGAATACTCCTTTCTATGGGTCCAAAGTGGAGGAAGACCCCCAAGTGTTAATTGATGAAACTTGAAAAATTCTCTATGCTATGGGGTTGACTACTAGTGAGAAGGCCGAGTTAGCCACTTACAAACTCAAAGATGTGGCCCAAACTTGGTACGTCCGATGGAGAGACAATAGGCCTCTAAGGGGTGGTCCGTTGACATGGGAGATTTTCAAGAATGCTTTTCTTGATCAGTTCTTTCCTAGAGAGAAGAGTGAAGCCAAAGTGGAAGAATTCATCAACCTTCGTCAAGGAGGTATGAGTGTACTTGACTACTCTTTGAAATTCACTAAATTGTCAAATTATGCTCCTTCTTTGGTTTCCGATCCTAGAGATGAAATGAGTCGCTTTGTGAAGGGAGTGTCGTATGACTTGAAAGAATATTGTCGTTCGTCTATACTAAATGATAATATGAACATTTCTCGTCTCATGGTTCATGCTCAACAATTGGAAGAGACTAGGGTGAAGAGGAAGAGTAGAGATGTCAATAGGGAAAGGTCTTTTGATGGTGGTTCTTCAAAGGGTAGGCAAATTCAAGACAAGCCTAAGTTCAAGAAGTCGTTCTCCAATCAAGTTCCTTTGAAGTTACCTAAGGCTCGTGATAATAAGGTGCCTAAACCTAAGTCCCAAAAGGTAAAGAATAGAAACTCACCTAATGAGAAGCCTACTTGTACCAAGTGTGGGAAAGGTCACTTTTGTGAATGCTTAGTTGGAACGGGCAATTGTTTTAGTTGTGGAAAAAGGGGTCACAAGGTGAGAGATTTCCATAATTTGAAGGGGCAAGACAAGGGGAGTGAACAAGCAATTGGTTCAAATGATCATGCTCTTAAGAAGAATTGCTTCTATGCTCTCCGCTCTAGGGGTGAGCAAGAGACTTCTTCCGATGTGGTGACCGGTATGCTGAAAGCCTTTTCTATTGATGTATATGCTTTACTTGATCCCGGTGCTACCTTGTCATGTTTTATTCCTCTAGTAGCTAAAAAGTTTGACATTTTGCCCAATATCTTGAATGAACCTTCTATGGTGACTACCCCGGTGGGAGAGTCCGGTGTTGCTCAAAGTGTATATAGAAATTTTCCTATAATGTTGCCTAATAGATTTAATCATGTGGAGTTAGTATAACTCAATATGGTTGATTTTGATGTTATCTTGGGTATGGATTTCTTGCATGCTTTCTTTGCTACTATTTATTATAGAACAAGGGTGGTGAAGTTTAACTTTCCAAATGAACCCGTTTTAGAGTGGAAGTGGGGAAATTCTATTCCTAGAGGTCATATCATTTATTGTTTGAAACCTTGTAGGATGATCTCTAAAGGGTGTTTTTGCCATACAGTAAGAGTCCAAGATTTAAACTCCAGAATTCCTCTGAGTCAGTCCCCATACTGAGGGAATTTCCAGAGGTCTTTCCTAATGATCTTCCAAGTATTCCTGCCGAACGGGAAATTGAATTTTGTATCGACTTGCTACCGGTTACAAATCCCATTTCAATTACTCCTTATCGGATGGCTCTGGCCGAATTGAAATAGTTCAAGGCTCAACTCAAAGACTTACTAGACAAGGGCTTTATTCGGCCTAGAATTTCTCCATGGGGTTCTCCTGTATTGTTTGTGAAGAAGAAGGATGGATCCCTTAGATTGTGTATCGATTACCTCAACTCAATAAAGTCACAATCAAGAACAAGTATCCTCTCCCTCGGATTGATGATTTATTTGATCAACTCCAAGGTGCGAGTTACTTTTCAAAGATTGACTTGAGATCGGGATATCACCAACCTAGGGTGAGAGGTGAAGATATTCCAAATACGAGATTTCGGACTAGATATGGTCACTATGTGTTCTTAGTAATGTCCTTTGATCTCACTAATGCTCCGGCAGCGTTTATGGACCTAATGAATAGGGTTTTTCGAAGTTACCTAGATTCGTTTTTCATTGTGTTCATTGACTACATTATGGTATATCCGAAGAATGAGGGTGAACACATGGACCATTTGAGAGTGGTGTTGCAAGTGCTTAAAGAACACCAATTGATTGCGAAGTAAAGCAAATGTGAGTTTTGGTTGAGGTCGGTGGCATTTCTATGTCATATAATATCTAGTGAAGCTGTAGACGTTCATCCAAGAAAGACGGAAGCGGTGAAACATTGGCCTAGACCTTTGGCTCCTACGGATATTAGGAGTTTCTTAGGCCTAGCCGGTTATTATAGAGGGTTTGTCGATCGACGGGTTTGCATCCATTTCTTCCCCATTGAAAACCTTGACCCAAATGAAGGTGAAATTTGAGTTGTCGGAGGCATGTGAAAAGATCTTCCAAATGTTCAAGGATAGGCTTACTTCCGCTCTGGTATTGACTCTTCCAGAGGGTACTAAGGGTTTTATAGTCTATTGTGATGCATCGCGAGTTGGTTTGGGGTGTGTTCTTATGCAACATGGCAAAGTTATAGCCTATGCTTCTAAGCAACTCAAAGTTCATGAGAATAATTATCCGATTCATGACCTTGAGTTAGAGGTCATGGTATTTTCTTTGAAAATATGGAGGCATTATCTTTATGGGTTTCATGTTGATGTGAATACGAACAATAAAAGTCTCCAATACGTATTCCCTCAAAAGGTGTTGAGTCTCCGGCAACGAAGATGGTTAGAGTTGTTGAAAGACTATGATATGAGTTTTTTTCTATCACCTCGACAAGGCTAATATGGTAGCGGATGCTCTAAGTGGATTGTCCATGGGAGGTGTTTCCCATTTGGGAGAATCCAAGAGAAACCTACCAACATATGTTCATGGGTTGGCTCATTTAGGGGTTCGAATTGAAAGTTCTCCAAATGGTGCTATGGTGGTAGATCATAACTCCGAATCGTCTTTGGTGGTTGAGGTGAAGTCGAAGCAACACCTTGATCTATTGATGATGGAGTTTAAAGAATTGGCTTTTGGTAAGATGAATGAGTCATTCTCCCAAAGGGGGATGGTTTTCTTAGATATCAAGGGAGATTGTGTGAGCCTAATGTGGATGATTTGAGGAATATTATCCTTGAGGAATCTCATGGTGCCCGTTACTCAATTCATCCGGGTTCTACAAAGATGTACCATGACCTTAGAGAAGTGTTTTGGTGGGATGGCCTAAAAATGGATATGGCGGAGTTTGTTGCAAAGTGTCCCAACTGTCAACAAGTGAAGGTCGAACACCAAAAGACGAGTGGTCTACTACAAGAAATCCAAATTCCTACTTGGAAGTGGGAAGATGTTAATATGGATTTTGTAGTAGGTTTTCCTCGAACTCGAAAGCAATATGAATCTATATGGGTCGTAGTGGATAGATTGACCAAATCCGCTCACTTTATTCCCGTTAAGTTTACTTATTCAGCGGAAGACTATGCAAGGATCTATATTGACAATATAGTGAGTCTTCATGGGTTTCCTTTATCCATTATATCGGATAGAGGTGCTCAATTTACGTCTAGATTTTGGAGATCATTTCGAAGAGGTTTGGGTACTCAAGTGAAGTTAAACACCGCTTTTCATCCTCAAACGGATGGTCAAGTGGAGAGGACTATTCAAACTCTTGAAGATATGCTTAGGGCTTGTATCAATGATTTCAATGGAAATTGGGATGAACACTTGCCTTTGGTGGAGTTCTCATATAACAATAGCTTTCATTCATCTATCTCTATGGCTCATTATGAATCCTTGTACGGTAGGAGGTGTAGATATCCTATTGGATGGTTTGAGTTTGGTGAATCTTCGCTTCTTGGTCCTGATTTGATCTATAAGACCTTGGAGAATGTTCACATTATAAGAAATATCTTGCAAACAACCTATAGTCCGCAAAAGTCTTATGCCAATCATAGGAGAAGAGACCTTGAATTTGAAGAGCGTTATAAGGTGTATTTTAAAATTTCGCCCATCAAAGGGGTGGTTAGATTTGGCAATAAAGGGAAGTTGAGTCCTCGTTATATGGGTCCCTATGAAATCTTGTAAAGGGTTGGTAAGGTTGCATATGAGTTGAAACTCCCTAGTTAACTATCTTCGTTACATCCGGTTTTCCATATTTCTATGCTTAAGAAGTGTATCGGTAATCCGGAGTTCATTGTTCTTATTGAAGGTATTGGTGTGAAGGAGAACCTCTCCTATGAAGAGTTTTCGGTTGAAATCATTGATCATCAAGTAAAGAGGTTGAGGAACAGAGAGGTGGCCTCCGTAAAAGTATTATGGAGAACCACCTAATTGAGGGAGCAACATGAAAGGACGAGGCCGACATGAAGTCCCGTTAACCTCATTTCTTTGCTAATTAAGATTAGTTATTACTATTAATAATGAAAATAATGAGTTAATGTGATTTTGACTTGTTTTGCAAAGATGTGTATATTTATGGTAAAAAGATTGGTGCTAAAATGATTTATAATAGAAAATGCTCTTTTGCTCGAATTGCACTTATTTGTGTATTTGGTATATTGTTGCTTTCATAATGAGATATTGAGCATGTTGATATGTTGAGAAAGCAACTTTGGCGTAATTGACTTTTCAATGATATGTGGAGCTCATGTTTTTGCTATGAAAAGGAAATTCCTCATGTTGTGACTTTAAGCCATTATGTGTAATTGATGTTTTGATTAATTATGTAAATGCCATATTGTTATGTTGATTTGACTTGTAACTCATGATTATGTAGTATATTGTGTGGTTGGGCTGCTAGTCTTGAGTGTATAATTTCCCTTTTAAAAGTTTAGTGTCATTTGGGGATGAATGTTCCTAAGGGGGGGATAATGTAACACTCCGAAAAGTCGAGATCTAATCTAGAGCCTAACATGAGTGTACAAGGGTTTAGATACTATTTTAAGACCTAAAATAATGTATATAATTCATCTAAGAAGTTTTAGAGCCAAGACGTCAAAGGGCGTCCATGACGTCAGGAAACTAGCCTAATTGAACTAGTTGACGTCGCTATGTTTTGGGATTTTCAGATGTTCAAATGAAGTCTATAACTTGTAAAAAGACATTGGTTAGGTAGTGTGTAGTATAGAGGGTCTAAACGTCAAATAAATACGCCCGAAGGACCACCCAAAGGGTCATGAAGGAGGACCCAACATGGGTGGGCAGGCTGCCAAAGCAGCCTGCGAAAGTCAAGAATCACTTGGCTGCTGCATGACGCACAGGTCACACGGACCTCACTAGTTCAGTTTCTTTTTCAAAAATTAAAATGTGTGTTGGCCACGCGACGCTGATGTGCAGTGGTTTCACGGTACTTTCAATGCTTTTTCCTTAAGATTGATGTGTGTCTAGAGCCTTTTCGTAGTAATTTTAATATGTTTTATCTTTGTTTTGCAGGAAAGTTTTTCAAAACTAAAATGAAGAAGGATGTGAAGAATTAGTGTAGAAGTGACCCATAAAGCCATCGACAGCCCGTCGTCCCATCGACGGACCGTAGGTGGTGACCGTCGATTGGAGGTTCAGGCATCTTGAAGCAACTTGAGGAATTCTGACTAAGTGTGGGGCTACGGAAGGATCGACGGTCTGTTGGTTGATTGACAGACAATCCTGGAAAAATACCGATTTGATCATAGTATGTCCCAGTACCCACTGTTGAAGAAAAGATAAGTATGGAACGACGAGAAGCATTGACGGACGGTGTTGTTGGTCCGTCGATTCGATTAGAGAAGATACAAAGTGAAGGCTGAAAAAGATGCTAAGTATGGACCAACAGAGGCAGTCGACGGTCCATTGTTTCATCGACGGACCGTCTGTGGGGGTCGTCGATAGAAGCTGCGTTTTGGACAAACTTTCCTTATTTGAACTCCTTTTAATTTAGGACTCTGTTTTCTTATAAATAGGGTGTAAAACCTCATTTTAGGGGTTGGATTCTTTTACTATTTTCATACTTTTGTTCTTGGAGATTTGACTTTGCAACTTGGGCAATAATTCAAATTTCCGAATTTAGTTTTTTTAAAGATAATTGTGTGATTTCAAGTTGAATTTCTGGATTTTCTTCGAATTTGTCAAAGTAAGTTATTGATTTATTATTTATCAATTATGAATTGTGATCTTCTAAGAATGGGTAACTAAATCCACAACTAGGGTTGTTGGAACCATGGGTGATTAACAAAATAAACCTAGCTAAATAACAATTCTCAAATAAGTTATTGCATGCATCGATAATTCTTTTGTTTAGAAGTCTTTTTTAACGAGTGCACGCACTAGAACTCGCCTTATTGCTACTTATCGGACCAAGGGGGTAGTTAATAGGAAAAGAATTATCGACATATATTTAGTGGATACTATCTAATAGGCTAGTTTCGATTGGTGCGAAGTAATAACTAAGTCAAACATCAAATATGATGCTTAATATGAAGTAAAGGTAAGGGTTAGTAACTTAGACACACGTAGCCGGACCAAGGTACGGGGTGAAATTATCTAAATGTCGGACCAAGGGTTTAGAGATACATAATGTCTCCCTAGGTCCTAGACCCTAGATGAGACCGGCGTCGTTAAGCTCTCAGAGGTCGCAAAAAAGCCTCTTCTTAGCTTTCATCACACTCATACAGTTAAATTTAGCGGAAAATTTAAAACTTTTTAAATTTACTGAAGTATACTTAGACTTCATATAATTTTTGCATAAGAGTGATATACTAACAGCTCAAAATAAACAACCATCTATTAACAGATTAGTCAATTGAATGAAGAATTCATAATATCATTAATAGCAGACAAACCGGCCTTAATACAAAAGCTTGAACAAATGTTTAAAAGGAAACACTAGGGAAAACATCCACTAGATATGTCTAATCTACTAAAGCTAGAAAATAAATCGTAGGCATCCTCGAACACAAGAGGACCTACCAAAGACTAGAGGTACTAGTCCAAACATCTTCAACTGTCTTCAATCTTCTTCAAGGACCTGCACCTATAAAAATAGTAATTGTATATGGGTTAGTACACACTTGTACTAAGTATGGGTGTATGCACATAAACACATAAGGACTATGCATGATCAAGGAAAGCTCTTCCTATAGCAACATGCCATTTTTTGAAAGTGAAGTCACTTCACTTTCCTAATTCGTTATTTATGAATCATGCTATGAATACGACTTATTTTTATGCATTTACAGCACACAACTCATTTTCTATATTTACATAAGACCTTGGAATTATGAACATAATTTTAGAACAACTCAAGCAAAATTTAATATTTTTGCTCCCCTTAGGCCGAGAGCTCCCTCTCCCAGACTTAGTTTATGTTTTACTTACGAGTGCAATGATTCATTGTAGTCCCATTGCTACAATTAATCAAGTAATTAATCCAAAAGACTAAGGAAATGATTTGACCACTCTACTCACAAGTTGTTCTTTCCATTATTGTTAAATTGGGCATGAAGTCTTTATAAGCCAATCTTTATTGTCTATGCCCATTCTTTGATCATTTGCATAATATAAAGATTATGGGGCATGTATTCATACTCCAATTGATGAGTCATTATGATTTGCTCCCTTTATTGACATAAACCAATTACTGTTAAAACTTCATTCTTATCAAACACTGATTATTTGATATTCTTATGATTTTGCTTACTTTGTTCAATTTGAACTTACATTTCTTATTCTTTGATCTCCTGTTCACTTTGAACATGCTAGGTTGACTTAGGATATTCTTTTAAGACTTACATTGGTATCTTTCTTTGCAATGACTAAGAATGACTTACATCATTACTTAGTCTAACCTCACCCTTTGGTCATCCTATTCAAACACCCGTCATCTTCCTAGTTGTTTCTTTCTTTCTTTCTTACTTTCTTAAAGAAATCTTTAGCATTTAACCGAGATAGATCATGTGAGCTAAGATGAAATCCAGTGTCTTCCCCACACTGAAAAGATGTGGTTCACCGGTCAAAGTGAAACCGAATACTTTTTAGCTATCTTAAGTGGATCCACTAGCTAGTAACCTATGCTGGCGACATAGCTCAAAGACTAGGAGAATTTGGAGATCCTTATCCACTTTGGTGGTAGTCTCATCTCATGAGGCTTACATCTATTCGCACAAGCTCATTACTAGTCTATCGGTGCTTATCTCAATTTATTATACTTTACAACTTTAAGAGTTGACTCATACACTATGAAATCTTTATTCTAGTATGAGGTATGCTTATCTCAATGGATGACTTGTCATCCCTTTCTATACTTGATGAATGTGAACTTAAATCTTACATTATCATCATGGTGTTAATGAGACTTGTCTCACGATTTCTAACACCCTCTTATGTGAGTTTCTTTAACATAATTGCTTAGGTGCAAGTGAGACTTATCTCTCTTCCTTTAACACACCATTCTAGGTCAATTTCATAACTCATAAGCTTTTAATTATTTCATTACTCACCTTATCTTGTTCAATGTTATTTGGTAGTCTTGTACCATTCTTTTATGAAAGTTATAAGGACTTATTCAATGTGCTACTATGTTCACAAGTTCATTTAGATAGGGTATGTTGGGACTTGTCCCAATCATTGGCATACACTAGGTTATGAGTTCATTGAGTTACATCTTGTCAAGTCAATCTTTAACATGTATTTGTCCTTACAAGAAACATCATAATTTACATTGTCCATATAAGATTGGTATGACTTATTCATTGGCCAATTCTATTACATATTTTGGAAATAATATTGCTGGACAATTTATTGGCATAATCCAAACTTTCACTAAACACTTGTCATGATATTATCACTAGCCAAGTCAATTAACTTCATGTATGTATAGTAATCTCATAATTTTAAGCAAGCCAACTTTTAACATTTAATTAGCTTAAAAGAACAATTCAGTGAGTAGCTTTGCAAAGCTATAAAGTTGATTTGGCATTGAAGATTCATTAACTAGATTTGATTCTAATTCTTATTTCTTCTTGGAAACATTGCATTCCAAACACTTACAAGCATATCTACTGTAAGCACACACAATAATCGTAACCTTCATTCCTTTCAATAGTAAACTGAATTTCATAAATGACTTATAACAATTTTATCTTCTCGAATACAATTAGGCATTACAACATTTCTTATCTCATGTACCCCAATACATATTCTTAAAACCTAATAGACTCTTCACTAGACAAGTACATTTTCTGGAATGTTACATTATCCCCCCTTTAGGAACATTCGTCCCCGAATGACACTATACATCATTTTGAATCAAAGAGGGTATTTTCGAAAAACACATCAACATACTTGAAACTTTACTCTTTGTGAATATCTAATTCAAAACTTACTCTGGATGGTGCACATCACTCAAAGTTTATCTGAAGCTTCATATATGAGTTGAGGAACTTCCTTTTCAATCTCACTTTAACTCAATTCACATCAACTCATGCGACAAAAAAATCATGTCAATGTTGTACAAAAACAGCAACATGAATACAAGCATGAACTCATATTAACTCATATAGTGCAAGTATAAAACACAGAGTCATGGACTAAAAACACAAAAACCGACTAATGCACTAAAATTTTGAGTTTCATAATCGAAATCAGACTTAGGAAGTGTATATCTAACCTCAAGAACTGAACAAGTGAGGGTAATGGGATCTCATGTCGGCCTCGGCCTCCCATGTTGCTCCCTCAACAAGGTGGTTCCTCCATAACTCCTTTACGGTGGCAACCTCCTTGTTCCTCAACTGCTTCACTTGGCGATCTAAAATTTCAACTGGAACCTCTTCATAAGAAAGGTTCTCATCGACTCCTAACCCCTTAACAGGCAGGATGGATGTTGGATCACCTAGACACTTTTTAAGCATCGAAACTTGAAACACTGGATGAACAGAAGCCATGTCATCTGGTAACTTCAGTTCATAGGCAACATTCCCTACTCGCTGTAAGACCTCATAAGGACCTATATACCTCGGACTTAACTTCCCTCTCTTACCAAACCTCATCACCCCTTTCATGGGTGATATCTTCAGGTAGACTTGATCACCTACCTCGAATTCAAGAGCACTATTCCTGTTATCAGCATAGGATTTTTGACGATTGTAAGCAGTAGCCAATCTATCCTTGATCATTCTCACCTTTTCCATAGCCTCATATATGATCTCAGGGCCAAGAATGGATGACTCTCCTACCTCAAACCACCCAACTGGGGACCTACATCTTCTGCCATACAGTTCTTCATAAAGTGCCATCCCAATACTAGAATGGTAGCTATTATTATAAGAGAACTCAATCAGTGGCAAGTGATCATCCCAACTCCCTTAAAGTCAATAACACATGCTCTCAGCATGTCTTCAAGGGTCTGAATGGTACGCTCCGCTTATCCATCCGTCTGAGGATGCAAAGCAGTACTGAGCTTCACCTGTGTACCCAAGACCTTTTGGAAATATCTCCAAAAGTGAGAAGTGAACTGGTATCCCCTATCCGAAATGATTGATAAAGGTATACCATGCCACCTCACTATCTCATCAATATACAACTTGGCATAATCTTCGGCCTTGTAAGTAGATTTCGCAGGAATAAAATGAGCAGACTTAATCATCCTGTCAATAATAACGCAAATGGAATCATGCAGTTTCCTGGTCCTAGGCAGACCAACCACAAAGTCCATATTAATATCCTTCCACTTCCATGTTGGGATCTCAATCGAATGGGTAAGACCTCCAGGCTTAAGGTGTTCGGCCTTAACCTATTGGAAATTGGGGCACTCCTCAACAAACTTAGAATATCTCGCTTCATACCTTCCCACCAATAAATCTACTTGAGATCATGATACATCTTTGTCACATCCGGGTTTACCCCCTAGACGTAACCGGCGTCGGCGACCTCTTCGAGGACTAAGACAAGCCTCTTAGCATCGTCATAGCATTCATCGATTACAATGTGAAAGGATTTAAAACTTTTTATCTATATCTACTCGGAGGTTTACATAGACCTCTCCATACACATAATCATATTTATATCAAGTATACATAGACTTGTTCATATACGAAGATTACATAGTCTTCTACTTTTATTTCACCCATTTATATAGTAAAAGACATAATAGTCATAAAAGTCGTCTCATCTCATAAACCATCTATCAAAGACAATAAATCTTGGGCATAGCCCTACATCAATACAAGAAGCCACATATAGGCTATATACAACATCGTCTCAAACGAGTAATAGAGTCAATACAGAATTATAGTAACTAAGTAACATAGGAGTAAGATGTCAGCAGCGCCCTTGGGAGAGTGAGGACCTACCATTTGAATGATAAGATATCCAAGTCTTCCTTCCAAGTTTCTCGAAGCAAATTCAACGACCGGAACCTAAAATGTTTGGGAAAAGGGAAGGAAATGGGGTTAGTACTCCACATGTACTAAGTACGAAACCATATGCACAATTACCAATCAAGTATGCTTACAAAGGGACATTTAAGGAAATCATGCTATTTAGACCATTTACTTGAGTACACAAAACAACTAACTATACCACATGCATACCATCATATTTAAGCCCTTAATCTCATAAAATCCTATCATCAAGAAATATCATTACGAAACATGAATAAGAGTAAAGCATAGCAAAACAAAACATACTAACTATAATCTTCATGAAGTCACAAGTGCAATGACCAAGTAAATTCCCATGTCTCTTACTAAGTCAAGTAACCTACCAAGACTACAATTAGCAATTAACCTTACCTAACCTACTCTCCCATTTCATGAAACATTCTTCTTCAACCAAAAGCAACAACCTTATACTCATAAGTATGTTATTCAATGTACAAAGTCATTTACATTATATCACTATCTTACAAGCATAATATTGACCTCTCAACGCTCCTATCAAGGCAAACTAGTGCAAGGCGTAGGTAGAGTCCCATACCCCTACCTAAGTTATAGCCAAACCCCTCAAGTTACTTCGATTAGTCTATATCTTATTCATTCATTTTAGTTTAGGGAACTCTTGCCATAACCGACATAGACCACATGAGCTAATGTGGAATCCAGTGTCATGAAACCTTACACCGATGGAAGGTGGTCTACCGGCCAAGGTAGAACCTAATGTAAACGTAGCTATATAGGTGGATCCACTAACTAGTATCCTATGGTGGCAACATAGTTCAAGAACTAAGAGATAGATATCCCTATTTATACCATTTGGTAAAGTGGGCCGCTCCTCATGGGAATCCCTTAAATGGCATATCCCATAAACAAGGGAGTTAACATCACATGGGCAACTTTAGAATGAATCTTTCCTTGCATGGATAAGTCATCACCTCCCGTTGTCAAGTTCACTCGGTGCTAAGCTAAGTCCCCATATAGAGAAGTCTTTAAAGTTTATTAATCATCTCAACTCAGTTAGATAATAGGGTCAAGCCTTCGTACATTCATCATCATAGCTCAAAGAAGAATTGTATAGGAAATAGTCCTTTCATTCACAATTCACTTAAGTGAAGTTAACCCTTGCACCTCACATCATAATAGGGCACATCTTTACATAAAAACTTCCCTATAACATGTACTCCTAGGCAACCTCACAACCAAACCTAAAACATTCCAATTCAATCACCATACCAACCTATCACCTTAAACAAGGTACACTTCAACACAATATCATAACTTGATGACAATTAACCACAATTGAGATAAGAATTAGGAAACATCAAGACATACCAATACTCCTCCATAGTTCACAAATAAAAGGGCCTTACCATCAACCCATAGACCAACCCATTTAAATTCATCACACCAATGTAATTCAACAATCAATATAAGAACTAATTTAGAAGAGTCACTACGCCATAATTCAATACAAAATCAAAGCTTGATAACATGACATCTAAGTCTATCTTCTTGCCCTAAATTCAATGCTCAAGAATTAGCATGAAGGACTTCAATTCATCACAATAGATGCATGATCAATGTAATAACAATCATTAAAGATGATTTAAACAATAATTAGATCAATTACATCAACCCAACCCAAATTCACATCAATCTTATACCTAGGGTTAAGGGTTAAGGGTCATCATCTACAATATAAACCAAAGCACATCACTTCATCATAATCAAGTTAGAATACATGATAATTTACTCATTATAACCCAAAGAATACATGAACAACTCAATTCATGACATCAAATTCGAAATTGAATGAAACCCATATGAAACTCAACTTTTGGAAAATCTTTGAAGGAGCCCTTTGAGGAAAGAATCTCAAAGGTGAATTAGATCCCATACCTTAAGGTTTGATGACGTTTTGATGGTGATTTCGTGCTAAAACAGCCCCTAATGATCCTCCCAAGCTATCCTCCAATGGAGTCTTCCAATAGAGAGAGAAAGTAGAGAGAAGGAAGAGAGTTTGTTTAGAGAATTGTGTTTAGGCTAATGAGGGTTGGGGTATTTATATGGGGGCTTAAGTCAACTTAATTAGTCTTCCCTTAACCCCTAATTACCCCTAAGACACTTAATAAAATAATTGAACTAAATGCTAAGTTCCGAAAACATGACAGACCCTCCACGACGACACCCCGTCGATGGGCCGTCGTGGGCGTGACGGACTGCCCTCCTCCGTCCTTCACTTCCGTCGTCTCGGTCAGAGACTGTGCAGGCGAGGGTTCCTGACCAGGATACTAAGGGTGGCACGACGGTGGCCTCGACGCCCCATCATGCCTATGACGTCCCGTCATGCCATCCGTCGAGGCATCTTGCCACGAGGGTCCTTCTCGAGGGCCCTTGTTTGGTCCTCAGGGAGTTGTACCCAAACTTTTCCATCATGAAACCACCCCGCACTATGTGTTACACCTATTATTACAAACTTTTACTCAATTCTGACTCTTTAACTTGGTCAAACTAAAAGAACACTCTAGCCCTTTCATGAACCAACTTTCCAGAAGTCATGGACGTTCTTGAACGTTTTGGTTCCAAAACACTTCAACGACTCTATAAATGCCTAATTTGGCTAGGAACAATGGTTTAGACCTTAAGGATCCTGTTTAAGTCTTACCACATGACTTTGGGATTTCGAAATATTACATTATCCCCCCCTTAGGAACATTCATCCCCGAATGACACTAAACACTCTTTAAATGAGGGAATAGACTCAAGACTAGCAGCTCAACCAATTCAAAATATTCAATTAGCATGAATCATATCATTTCAATAAAACATTTCAAAACATCAATTTATCACACATAAGCTCAAAGTTTCCTCATGAGATACTTTCAACTCACAACACACATGAGCTCAATCATTTGATACACAAGTCAATTAGCACAAAGTTCATCTTATCAATATGCTTAATATAACATCCACAAGGATCCACTATATCATAATACACGACTTGACTCAAATATGCAAGAAGCAAGACAAATTTCAAATTATTGTTTAAGGCCACCTTACAGTGACTTCACTGTGAAGTCTCCAAAACTAAGATTTTTGAAGAAACTTCACCAAAACATCAAGGATTCACAATATCTAACACAATTATATCATTAGAAAGAATGACTAACCTTAAACATCAAAAAGATGAGGATAACGGGTTTTCATGTCGGCCTCGGCCTCCCATGTTGCACCCTCAACTAGGTGGTTCTTCCATAACACTTTTATAGAAACCACCTCTTTGTTCCTCAACCTTTTCACTTGCCTATCAAGGATCCGAACCGGAGCATCCTCATAAGAGAGATTATCCTTGACTCCAAGACCTTCAACCGGAAGAATAGACTCGGGATCCCCGACACACTTCTTCAACTTAGAGACATGGAAAACCGGATGAACCGAAGCTAAATTGTTAGGTAGTTTTAAGCGATAATAAACTTTACCAACCCTTTCCAAAATATCATGAGGGCCCACGTAACGAGGGCTCAACTTCCCTTTCTTGCCAAACCTTACCACCCCCTTCATAGGTGAAATTTTCAAATACACCTTGTCACCCTCTTCAAACTCCAAATCCGTTCTCCTATTATTGGCATAGGACTTTTGTCGACTATAGGCTGTTTGCAACCTGTTCCTTATGATATGCACATTCTCCAAAGTCCTTTAAATCAAGTCGGGACCAAAGATCGATGGTTCACCAACTTAAAATCATCCTATAGGAGACCTACACCTCCTACCATACAAGGCTTCATAGGGAGCCATGGAGATGGACGAATGAAAACTATTATTATACGCAAACTCCACCAACGGCAAGTCCTTATCTCATCCCATGAAATCAATGATGCCAGCTCTAAGCATATCCTCAAGGGTTTTAATTGTTCGTTCCGCTTGACCATCCGTTTGAGGATGAAAAGCAGTACTCAATTTCACTTTAGTACCCAAACCTTCTTGAAAAGTCTTCAAAAATCTAGATGTGAATTGTGCACCCCGATCCGAAATAATGGATAACGGAATACCATGGCGACACACAATCTCATCTATGAAGATCTTCGCATAATCCTCCGCCGAAAACGTGGATTTGACGGGAATAAAATGAGCGGACTTAGTCAATCTATCAACAATCACCCATATAGAATCATACGACTTTTGAGTCCGAGGCAACCCTACCACAAAGTCCATATTAATGTCTTCCCACTTCCAAGTAGGAATTTGGATCTCTTGTAGTAAGCCACCCGACTTTTGATGTTCCGCCTTCACTTGTTGGCAATTTGGACACTTAGAAACAAATTTCGCTATGTCCTTCTTCAAACCTTCCCACCAATATATTTCTCGAAGGTCATGATACATCTTAGTAGAACCCGGATGGATGGAATAGTGGGATCCATGGGCTTCCTCAAGGATCCGACCCCTCAATCCATCAACATCGGGAACACATAACCTCCCTTGGTACCTCAACACACCATCCCCTCCTAAGGAGAAAGACTCATTCATCTTGCCAAGAACCGATTCTTCCAACTCCATCAATAGTTGATCAAGGTGTTGTTTGGACTTCACGTCAACCACTAATGATGACTCAGAGCTATGATAAACCGTGGCACCTCCATTTAGAGAACTCTCCAACCGCACCCATAATCTAGTCAAATGATGAACATCCTTCACTAGATCTTTCTTGTCTCCATCTATATGAGACACACTACCCATAGTCATACGGCTTAGAGCATCACCACCACATTGGCCTTGCTGGGATGATATAGGACACTCATATCATAATCTTTCAACAATTCTAACCACCTTCTTTGTCGGAGATTCAACTCTTTTTGAGTAAACACATATTGAAGACTCTTATGATCGGTGAAAACATCAACATGAACATCATACAAGTAATGTATCCATATTTCCAAAGCAAACACTACGGCCACTAACTCAAGGTCATGAGTGGGGTAATTTCTCTCATGCACCTTAAGTTGCCGTGAAGCATAGGCAATCACCTTCCCATTTTGCATAAGCACACACCCCAAACCTATGCGGGATGCATCACAATACACAACGAACCCCTTAGAACCTTTCGGTAAAGTTAACACCGGAGCAGAAGTAAGCCTATCTTTCAATAATTGGAAACTCTTCTCGCAGGCCTCCGACCACTCAAACTTTTTACCCTTTTGAGTCAATGAAGTCAAAGGAGATGCAATGGATGAAAAACCTTTTACAAACCTTCGATAATAGCCTTCTAGACCCAAGAAACTCCTAATATCTATCAGGGTCAAGGGTCTAGGCCAATTTCTTACTGCATCAGTTTTCCTTGGGTCTACCTAAACTCCCTCACTAGATATGATATGCCCAAGAAACGCGACCGACCTCAACCAAAACTCACACTTGCTATACTTGGCGAACAATTTATGCTCTCTAAGGGTTTGCAATACCACCCTTAGATGACCCATGTGATCAACCTCATTCTTCGAATACACCAAGATATCGTCGATTCAATAACGAACGAATCAAGGTAACTTTAAAA